>JAXFYN010000205.1:0-222644 GCA_036172215.1 Camellia granthamiana
TTGACCGTCCTCAAGACTTGGACGTCACCGTTTGAACACTCGGTGATCATCCATGTTTGTGTTCGTCATGAGTTCCCGGAGGTCTCGGCAGCGCGCCTTACCTCAGGATCTCTCGACTCGACTATTTTGTGTTTGGTTTTGCACCAAAACCCTTGTGTTTTGCCTTGGAGAGGCAGGAAGTGGCTTGATGGCCATCCCCATGCATCACCGGCCATGGCTAGAGGTCACCGGCCAATGTTTTGTTGCCATCGGCCATATCTTTGGCCGGTCGGCACTCTTGATGGTCGGTCGGCCATTTATTTTGTCAAAATGGCATTTTTGGCTGGCCGATCACTGTTCATCTGCTTTTGCAGGTATTTTTATGCCAGCTGTGCTAGCTGGCATACACTTTCACCCCCTTCATACACGTGTATGGAGGGATTTCACTCTTGCCAAGCTTGTCTTGTAAGCTTTGCAAGAGTGAATGTCTATAAGAGGGAGCCTCTTCTCCCTCTATTAGGGTTACACAAAAAAGTCCAGAGGGTCTGAAATTTAGAGTTAGGGTTTGTGTATACTCTATCTCTATATCTCTTTCTCTCTTTGTGTGTTTAAGGTGTTTTAGTCTTACTATTGCACACAAACACATAGTTTTACACCTTACCTTGTGTAGACACCCCATTTTTGACCGTCCTCAAGACTTGGACGTCACCGTTGGAACACTCGGTGATTATCCATGTTTGTGTTCGTTTGGAGTTCCCGGAGTTCTCGGCTCGCGCGCCTTACCTCAGGACCTCCGAACTCGACCGTTAGTGTTTGGTTTTGCACCAAACACTTGTGTTTTGCCTTGGAAGGGCAGGGAATGCTTTGTGAGGCATTCCCATACACCACCGGCTGTGGCTAGAGGCCACCGGCTGGCTGTAGTGGCCACCGGCACTATATTGTGCCGGTCGGCACTAAATTTTGGCAAAATGACCATTTTGCCCTGCCGACCACTGTGCACTTGCTTCCTGAGATATTTTCAGACAGTTGTGTGCCATTAGCTTCCCCTCCATACACGTGTATGGAGGGATGAGCCCTTGTTTGCTTAGCTTGTAAGTCTTACAAGTTCTATAAGAGGAAGGCTCTTCTTCTTGGCTTGGGGTTAGATTTTTTTTGAGAGAGTTAGACATTTTAGACAGAGAAGAAGCTCTGGTTTTAGGTTAGAAATCCTATATCTATTCTATCTCTCTTTTCCTTGCTTGTTTTGTACACTAGGTGCTTTAGTTCATACTATTGCACACAAGCACCTAGTGTTTCACCTTCCTTGGGTTGTTGAGGGTCCAAGGGCTTGTTCTTAGTATTCTTGACTGGTTTGGAGCTCAAGGAACCAACAACTTCAACATTTGTGAAGAAAAGCTTCAAGGGTAAGCAACTTGCTTTATTTACCCCATTTTTGCACCTTGTTTTTACCTAGCTTAAAGTTGTTTTTGTGCTTAGTGTCTAACACATAAAAGTTCTGTTTTTTAACCCTCTTTATTGTTTATCAAGAGTGTTTTGCACTTTGGGGAAGTTTCCCCCCCTTTAGGCCTTGAAAAGGGCCCTTTTTGTGCTATTTCGTGAGAGCTCCGAGACTTCGGTGCTTGGGCCTCTCCACCACTGAAATCTTGAGGGATTTCAGTGGTGGAGATGGTGCCATAAAGTCTCCAAAAGGAGAGGGCCACCCCCTCCCCTTGATGTCCTTGAAAAGGGCAAAATTTGCTCTCTTATGGAGCTTCATGCTTGAGCATGTGTTGAGCATATTTGACTTGTTTTTCATGCTTATATTGCCATGTTATAACATGATTTCAAGTTGGTTTAGGTCCCTTATGCATGCTTGGTATAATGGCCTTGTAATCCCTCTTTATGTCTTAACATGCTTAGGTGGTATGCCTTCATCTCTAGCATGTTTTAGACTTGTGTTTGTGAAGATTTTGTGCTCATATCACCATGTTTTAGGTCTGTCCATAAGTATTTTGGTCAATCTTGGCATGTTTAATATAGCCCCTTTGCATTTGGCTTGTTGGCCTTGAGAGCATGTGAGTATAGCATGCTTGGCTTGCATTGTTTTTGATGGTTTGGAACCA
Source organism: Camellia granthamiana (assembly GCA_036172215.1). NCBI lineage: Eukaryota > Viridiplantae > Streptophyta > Magnoliopsida > Ericales > Theaceae > Camellia > Camellia granthamiana. The sequence continues at coordinate 2,082 of JAXFYN010000205.1, forward strand.
CCTAGCATGCTATTTCAGTCCCTTGGAGGTGCTCGTATGTTTACATTGCATGCTTCTTTGTGACTTCTTAAGCTTGTGTTAAATGCCCCTTGTTTTGGCTTCAATGCATGCCTTTGGTTTAATGTCTCTTAGATGCCATCTAAGTGGTCCCTTGGGCCTAATTTGACATGCTAAAACTCTGTTTTAGGTTGTTAAGTGCATGCCATATTTGCCTTGTATAAGCATGGTTTAATGCCTTATTGACTTGCTTTGAAGCTTAGGCCATTTGCATGCTTTGTTTGGCATCCCTCATTGCATGATTTGGCATCATGTTTAACTTGAATTTCAGAGCTTTAAGTGCATACTAGTTGCCCATGTTTGGTCTCTTTAAGTGTGCATGAGAGTTGCTTTTGTATGCCTAAGTCTTGAGCCTTAACACTTGCATGTGTGCGTGTGCATTTGGTCTCATTTTCTAGGCACTTTGGCCACTGATTTTAGGCCCATTTTGAGTTGCCTAATTCATGTCTAAGTTCATCATTTCATTGGTTTGCATGCTTGCCTTATATGCGTGTTTGCATGCTTGCATAAGTGTATCACATTGTCCACATTGCATGCCTAGTTGACATACTTAGGATTTCACCACATTGACATGCATACCAAGCCTCTTGAAGTGAGTTTGATAGAGGTTTGGTACCCCTTTTGTGCCTATGTGGTTTGCATGCATTTGAAATCAAAATTGCATTCTCGGTTCTTTGGGCCATCATGCATGGAAATGCGTGATTGGTGGTCCGGGAATCGAGACACATACCTCTTTGAGTCAATAACATGATAAGGGGTGTGTGTAGTGCATAAATACCTTGAATCACATTGCCATGCATTTTGTTGCCCTCTGCTGCTGTGGTCTGCAGGTTCTGCAGGAATTTTGTGCCGACCGGCACTTTTTAGTGCCGACCGGCAGTAATTTGGCAGCCGATAGCTTTATTGAGTGCCGGTGGCCACATAATTCAGCCGGTGATGCTCTGCCTCAGCCGGTAGTACTCCCCAGTGCCCTGAGAGGCACTCCTGGGACTTTGGCAATTTTCAGAGGAGGATAGCAGGGAAAACAGAGGCACACTTGCATGACAGTGCGATTCCGAGCGAGTCCCGGGCCCGCGATGCATTTGAGCCCTCTTCCCGAGGCATTTACTGCTTTGATTAGATTAACTATTTATTTAATTAATTTAGTTAATTTGTAATATTTAATTAGCTAGAATAGCTAATTATTTATTTGGTTCTGTATTATTTATTCGGTCCCTCTGCGCGAGGGCACAACTGTAATAAGTGTGTGTGAGTGGGTGTATGTCTTCCAATCCCCACTTCTTTCTCCCTTTTATTTACCTTCTTATGGTAATAGACTAGGGCACGTTTATTTTAGCATACCTTATGCAATGCACGCGTGCATTCATGCATTTGTTTACATGCATTCGGGCTCGGCACATCACGCAAACTGCATCGTATTTCCAATTCCAAATTGAATACGTGATAGTTGTTGCATTTCATGTGCCATGCTTAGGGTTAGCCGAGCCTACTCTAGATTACATCTCTGTGTGTGATGCATTAGCCATTTAACGTGAACTAGGGCATGCATGTTTGCTAACTAGTTTCTTGTTTTGGCGCGGAGTACAATGTAAGTATTTATGCTTTAGCATACCACATGCGTGTGAATGTTTCCATGACAGTATGCTTACCATGCGGCTAAATGCTCATGTGTGATAAACTGTTTGAATGCCTGTGGGTGGAGGTTGGATTGCCTGAGTTGGAATAACTCATTGAAATCCGTATTTTAGCCTACTTGCGAGTAGCAAAAGCTAACACGTTTTTCGAGATAAAACGGATATGCAATGTTTATTTCCAAGTTAGGCGATCTAGTCTATACTTTTGTGTTGTGCGCATCACATAGTAATTCTAGGTTAATAACCGGAATAAGAACGCATAAAGTTTTCAAAAACGGATATCACGGTTAGTAGAGGCCGGTCTTCGGACCGGGCAAAAGGGGGTGCTCATAGCTGACCTTCCCCGATCGTACCCAAGCTCCCGAGCCAAGACCACTTTGGTGATGACGGACACGTGGCCTTCGGCACCGAGTCAGGGTTTCCTAAATTTCCCAATTAAAAAATATTTAGGTGGCGACTCTGTAATCTGGCAAAGCAGTCCATGTTTGGCACTACTTTTCAAAATCTGTTTTTCTTCAAAACGATTTGCCGGATTTGGACTCTTTGGTTCAGATTTAGAACCGCAACAAAATCGAGTCCGAACTGTAGCGAGGTCCCCCGCGGGTGTTGTTACAGTTTCTGGCGACTCTGCTGGGGAGTTTAGAGAGCTTGACTCGAACTCGTGATATCCTGTTTTGACTACATTTATGTGTCTCTTTGCATTGCATGTGCATTGGTGCGCCTAGGACACCGTGTTGGCCATCTGCTATTCCTGAGCGGTTTGCCGGAGGCTTGTCTTGTCGAGACATGACCATAAGGCTGACCGGTTGCGGGCTCTGCCAGTATGGGAACACAAACCCCGGTTTTACCGGGGCACCCTTTTTGACCATTCGACCTAGTGCATATTCGGATCCGTAGTGACCATTCCAAACTAGGACAGGTTGCTTACCCGATGCTAAGTTGTTTGAAACCGCTGCGTGCGTAGTGAAACCCTAGCTCCTGACAAAATAGGACAGGGAAACCCTACCCCAACATAGGGGTGTATTGGCTCTCTTTTACATGCTATGTGCTTTTAGAGTGTATCTCTACAGGGAATGCGTATACCAGTTTGCAAGTCTGGGTATCCGGCCTGCGGGCACCAGTATCAGTATTTTGAGAATCAGTTATATCTGCGGGTATCAGATTCGGATTTGGGGCAGTGATTTCGGGGAACAGTGTTCAGTAGTAGAGTGCAGTTGTTCGACTACACCCGTGTTTGACCTGTGTGGGGCTGAAATACTGCTTGTTTTCCGTTTCAGTTAAGAGATTCAGAGAGTTGAGTCAGAATAGCTAGTGTCTTCTCCTTGCTGAGGCAGGACTGAACATGACGCAGAACTCTGAAGAGATTGTGGTCATGACGGCCGCAATGAGTCAAGGAACCACCCCACAAGATGAGGCTACTGTTGACATGCCGCATCCGCCCAGGTCGCCTGCCGCACACCCAATTTGGACCCCTCACCTATATCAGGCTCGTGAGCCTACTGTTTTTTAAATAATGGGAATGATAGGTGATCTTCAAAGATCCGTAGCGGATCTCGCCTATGGGATGTCTGTTTCGCCACCAGCCGCACCGTATGCCGGAGGCTTTATACCCCAGGAGCCCCCGCTACTGGGACGAATTGTGATTGAGCTCAGCCAACCGGAGATGGTCTCCAACTGTGGCAACGACGCAGCAAACCAAGTTCTAGACCAGGCTGAGGCCAGAAACAAAGGTAAGACGAAGGCAGATGCCGACCCTATCGAACAACTGCTGTGGGCAGTAGAGGCTTTGAAAGCCGGGGGAATGAACAAGCAACAGGTATCTGCAGTTGTGATAAAAGCTGTGGGAGACGCTTTCCCCACCCCGCCCGAGGGCAGTTCCAGTCAGTCGGAGAACCGGGATAGGCTCCGTCAAGCCAAAACAGTTCTTCCCGCTCCCAGCCTTGCATCCGGAAAGAATCAGAAATCCAAAGCCGCACCCGCTGACCCGTTCGCTAGTTCATCTAGCAAAAGTGCTCAGGCTTCGAAGTACCTGCCTCGGGGGCGCCGGGTCTTCCACCCTCTCTACATGCCTTTGTCTAGGGCACTCCTGATCTTGGCCAAAAAGGGGCATCTTACACCCCTCGATCCTAGGCCGCTCCCCAAACCCCTTCCAGCAGGCCATGACGCCACTCAGTACTGTGCGTACCATCAGCAGACTGGCCACCCCACTGACAATTGCTTCCGCCTCCGTCACGAGGTGCAGGATTTGATTGACAACAAGGTTATCCTCCCGCCTACCTCGGCCAAATCAGTCACTACAGAGTTCTTGGAATGTGAGGATACAGATATCGAGGACACAGATACCGCAAGTATGTGATCAGAAGGTGAACCGCCTGAGGGCAGTATTAGGAACATTTTTTGGGTGCAGCGTTTGGAACGCATTTTTGAGCATCGACCTATAGTAGTTTTGTCAATCCTGACTTGGGTGTCGAGTCAGTCTTTTGTTTTATCTTGAGTCTGTCTCATTGTTTTGAGTCAGTCCTTTTGTTTAAGGGTCTGTCTAATTGTAATGAGTCAATCTCTCTTGTATAGAACACCAGGTGATTTCGGGGTTGTTGCCTCAAACACCGTTTTGTTTTGTAATTAGTTGTTTTTCCTTTTGAGTCTGTCTCAGTCAAGGAGCCGGTTGCAATCAGGGTTTTGGAATAAAACAGCTGCGGCTATTCCGTTTTTATGCTTGCTTTGTGGGTGGAACGGTAGTGCCTTCTACCTACTCTCTTGTGCCTTGGACTCGTTGCATTGACCTAAGTTTTTCAAAACCCTTTTGAACACTGCGGTGATAAAAACGAAGAGGAAGTAATTCCTCGGGTTTTGTAAAATTTTGATCATCTTGAGAGAAAGAGAGGCGTGCTAAGCCCTTAATGAATGAAATCATGCCTGTCAACGTGGGTACTGAGAAGGACCCTGGCTTGACCCAGACTGGTTCCACACTATCTTTAGCGCAGGCGATGTGTCGCTTTCTTAAAAACTTTCAAAAACAAAATATTTTGTGCAGTCCTGTAAAGACCTGTGTGGAATCGCTCTTGAGATTGTGCAGCCTAGGATCGCTCTCAGCCTCAAGGTTCCATCTATCTGTTCCGAACCGGGAATCCGTTCAGAATGTCCAAGCAGTCAAATGCCCGTGTGGCTCAGTTTGAAGCAGCCCTCGAGCAAGAGGCACCAAAGTCAGATCAAAAAGGTCAAATCCCACCAGACAAGGCTCGTGAAGCAACCGTGATGGACCTCTCTGTGAATCAATACAACAGCCACTCTCCTGGGTACAGAGGGCTTCAATCTCAAAACCATTTGGCGTGGACTTGCTACACTTTTACCCTTTGAGAGGCTCGCTGGGCCGAAAACCCGGAAGGGCGACCCAGGCAAAAGTTAGAGCAAAGAAAAGAATGAAAAAAAAAGAAAAAAAAAAGAGAAAAAATTCAAAGATACACAAATGCAAAAAGAAAAGAAAAGAAAAATGCGAAAAAAAAAGAAAAGAAAAATGCAAAAGAAAAAAAAAAGAAGAAAAAGAAAAGAAGCTCGCAAGGTCGAAAACCTGCAACAGGCGCCTTGGCAAAAGTTAGAGCATAAATAGTGAAGGTTAAAATACCCGAGTGTACCTTAACCGGAACTACGTAAGGCTTGATTCCCATGTTTGGGATATGTAGGCAACTTCATTCTGAAGTCCAGCCCCCAACGCTTTCATAGCGTCTCAGTCCATGCAATGGTTTTGATCACCTTTACCTCCTCTGAAATCCGATGTCTCGATTGCAGCAATCGGGGACTACGTGGTTAACTTCCTCTCGAAGTCCAACCATCAACACCTTCCAGGTGACTGTGTCCATATATTGATTCAAACCGTCTTCGTCTCCTCCGTGTCCGAGGATCCGATCATCATCAGCAAGGACTGGTTTACAGCATGTTGCGGCATCATCCAAACAAGGGGCAACTTTCCGTTGCCATGTATCGCCATAAAGTTGCCCTGAGTTGCCGCCCAAACTAGGGGCAACTTTCCGTTGCCCTCTTCCCCCCTTTCAAGCAAGGGGCAATTTTCCCAAATTGCCTCCGATCCGAGGTTGCGTATCTCGAGGGTAGGTTCCACGCCATGTCGAGCATTGTCTGTTCGCGAAAATAGTTTTTGAAAATTTTTACTAAGGTTGACTATTTTCTCGAAAATTATTTCATTTTCCAAAATCGGACCATGTTTGGACCCAAAAGGAAAACTTTCAGTGCTTACGGCCTGACTCGCATGATTTTCAAATCAAAAATCGAACAAGCGCGCTAACCTGACGTTCATTTTGATCAAAACTGTTTTAGAAAGAAAACAAAAAATGGTCAAAGTAATGAACCAGGGGCACAGTTTGAGCCAGGTGTTCTGTCTCTCCCTCGTCATCAACGCGCTTGCCAGAAAGGCACCCTATCTATCAGAAGAAATAGCCGTGAGCTAGCTGTATTCGGCATGAATCCGCCGCTTCCTATTCATCCATCAATCACCCTGGGGAGGGATGAAAAATCAGAGAATAAAGAATAGAGAGGTGTAAGTCGAGAGAAAAGTGAGCGAGAGGGTTTTGAGAGAAAAACCGAGCTCGAGGGCCGAGTGGCGTGAGAATCACACAAATCAGAGAGGGTGGGAAACCTGCCCGGAAGGATTGGCTCCTCAAGATCTTTTGTTTTCAAACACGTCCGTGTCGTGTCTTCTGGTTTGTTAGTCTCAACTTAGTTTTGAGTCTTTTCGAGTGTGTCTCGTTGTGCTTAGGTCGTGTGCCTTTTACTTTCTGTACTTGAGTTCTCCGGCGGTGTCCGGTTGTAGGCTCGATACCTAAGTCAAAAAAAAAAAAAAAAAAAAAAAAAAAAAAAAAAAAAAAACCTCTCTTTACCTCAAAATCGTCTGTCCTCAGAATGCCGTGCCATTCTCTACATCCGTGCAAAGCAAGAGAAGGAAAGGGAAAATTTGGGACATCCGAGTATGTTTCAACTGCAACCGTGTCAGCTTTGTGATCTGTCTCATCAGATTGGGGCTATCTGTTCAGAGCTTGCTGTGTGCAGAACGAACCGAATACTGAGTTATGGGCTAAATGCAGATCAATCCCCAGCAGATTAGTCCTCAGCAGAGCATGGGCTGTATGTTCGGATTGAGCAGTGGTTTGTATGAGCTGTTTTTGCTGTTTAGTTGGTTGGTTATCTGATTATTACAATGCAAGTGTTCAATTGTCAGACAACAGATCAATGTCATTTACATTTGAGGTGTAATATGATGCAATGCAGTGCGAAGTATGAAATATGCATATATATACAAATGTAACATTCTTTTCAAACAAAAGTTCGTTTCATATCATCTTTTTCGAGTACATAAGTTTGAGAAAGACAAAAATCTGCCTGCGGCAGTACATAGTACCCTATCTACCAAAAAGAGAAAAGTACAAGAAAAGAAAATGAAAGAAAAACAGCAGAAGTCTGTGATCATCATCAATGGCCTCGCGCCGCGGGATCCATCCTCGCCCTCTTCCTGGGCAGAAGCACAGGAGCATCATCGGAAGTGTCGCTGTCAGAGCCCGAGCCCGAGCTATCCCCGGCCTCCTCCGCAAATGACTCCGTCCCCGCCTCCGACTCACCATCCCCTGCAACTGGAGCCTGTGAGCTGCTCCCCACACGGCCACGCCCCCCTTTGGTGCGGGGGAACATCCTGCCATCCCGAGTAGAAAGGGGAGGTCCCGATGGAGCGCCGCCACCTACTGTGGGAATCGGGAAGGGAGGCTGAAAAGTACAAAAGGCAGAAGCATCAGTATACACGATACAGTTTATCAGATCAGAATGCAGTGTATGAATACAGTGTGTGAATGCCGTGAGCAGTTTATCAGATCAGAATGCAGTGTATGAGTACAGTGTGTGAATGCCGTGAGCAGTTTATCAGATCAGAATGCAGTGTATGAGTACAGTGTGTGAATGCCGTGAGCAGTTTGTCAGATCAGAATACAGTGTATGAATACAGTGTGTGAATGCCGTGAGCAGTTTGTCGGATCAGAATGCAGTGTATGAATACAGTGTGTGAATGCCGTGAGCAGTTTATCAGTGCAGAATGCAGTGGATAAATACAGTGTGCCAAGTGCTGTGAACAGTTTATCAGATGTGTTGTGCATCAGATTATGCAAAGCAGTTTGTATATAGTTTGGAACTATGTCGGAGAAAACATACCGGAAGGCCATAGAAGGCTAGGAACTCGAAGGTCCGCTGCAGCATCCCCGCCATGGAGGCATTCAGCTCCAATGACTGCCGGGTATACTCAGAAGAAGCCTGCAAAAGTATTAGATGCATCAATATTCTGTGGAATATCAAGTGAACTAAAATGAAATAACAATGCAAGATGCAGAAATAAAGTAATACATACCGGAGGTAAGTCAGGAATACCAGCCAACTCATGACCAGCCGGGGGAGGAGCAAAAGGGATCTGGTAGGTCTCCCCGCTCTGCCCCCTGTAAGTCAACAAAGTAGGCAGAGCGGGCCAGCCCGTCCCTCGTCCCCTCTGCACTCCCCTCCTCCCACGAGCTCGAGATCTCTGAGACGATCCCGCTCCTGCTCCCACCTCCGCCCTAGCCGCCGGCGCCGCGGGTCTCTCTGGCTCAGCTCGGCGACCCCCGCTCAGCGGCCGCATGATGAAGGTCCGGACGTACTCTGAGTAATCGCCCTCGCCTCTGAAGCCGGCTGCCTCCCAGCCAATGGTGTAGTCCGCCATCTGCTCGGCGGTGAACCCCTCGGTGTCCCTCATATGCTCGGGAGGATGCATCGGAACTATCTGCTCAGGTAACCCTGAGGTCTGACGCAAGAAGCGCTCACCCAGGTACCAAGCCCGACAGACCGGGCCCTCTAGCAAAATCCGGTAACGCGAGGTCTCGATCGCGCCGGCAAACCGACTCCGAACTATCGCTGGCAGGGGAGCCCATGGCTGCCAGGTGATCTGAAATTGAAATACAATTTACTACCTACTGATATTGCAAATATACAGTGGAAAAGTAAAGCTTAAATAAACTGTAAGTAAAACATACCTCGGCGGAGGTGATGGTGTCAAAGTAGCGGCGGAAGAAGCTGAAAGTCTCCCGCGGCCTCCGGGTACACCTCCCGTCGTAGCGACGTGAAAAGGGGACGACCAGAGGAGTCTCCGTCTCCAGTACTGGCTCTAGCCTGGGAAAGTAGGCATAGACCCACAACTGCAAGACAGATGTCAGAACGTTTATCAGAAAAAAGCAGAATACAGAGTAAAGCAGAAATAGCGGAGCCGTGTGTTGTGCAGTGTATTGAGCAGAGTGTACAGTGTGAACGGTGTACAGTCAGTATAAAGCGGGAGTATGTGTGTGCCGTGTGTACAGTATACAGCAAGTGTAAAGCAGACTACAGCGTGTGCAGTGTGCAGAGTACAGAAAGTGCAGAACAGAAATGTAAAGCGGAAAAGAAGACGTACCTCCCAAGCTCGCCAGTAGCCTCCGAGCAACTGCCCGCTGCCACGAGAGACCGAGCTCATGTAGCCGTAAAGAGTGGCCAGAGCCGCGCCACCCCAGTCATAGCGCAAGATGTCCCGGACATCCACCAGTGCACTGAGTAGGCAGAGAGGCACGGTGTTCACCCGGTCGGCGAATAGTGTGGTCCCCAACAAGAACATCAAGAAGCCGCGTGCATACTGCTCTGCGGCGACCGCGGTCATCGGAGCTGCGTCGACGAGGAGAGGCTGCACCCGGAACTGCACCTCGAACCAAGAATAGCGGACAAAACCGGGGCGTGCCAAAGGCGGAGCCGCGCCAAGTAAATGAATCTGAGCGGCAGTCCACTCATCCATATCAATGTCGAAGGGGATCGGATCACCCCCAACCCCGATGCCGGTAAGCACCGAGAAGTCATAAGGGGTCATCGTCATGTCCCCAGTCGCCGATAGGTGGAATGAATCGGTGGTGTCCCACCATCTCTCTGCCAGGGCCGCGAGAAGAGGCCTGCAGGCAGTAAGTCGAGTCAGACCCCTGCAGAAAGAGCCGAAGCCCGCCTCGTCCACGATGTGTCGGACTGCCTCAGGAAGCTCCAAGTACCAATCTCGAGCCGTAACATTCCCATACCCGCGGATGGTATGGGAATCTCCCTGTTTACAAACAAATGGTTGCAAAGCAATATGAAATGCACAGTTCTGAGGGAACATGTTAAAGTCAATACAAATCTAGCATGCGTGCACGTTTTTTTTCAGATTCAAACAGAAATCAGGTGCTGTCGCACTTACAGTAAACTACAATATGTGATGCAGCAGTGTGTTTTTGAGTAAATGCAATGCAAATATGGTGCACGTGTGCACATTTTTTTCAGATTCAAGCAGATAACGGGTCATGGTAAGCCTACAGTGAACTACAGCATGTAATACGTCAGCGTATTCGAGTGGTTCGATTCAGTATAAATCTAGCATGTGTGCAGGTTTTCAGATTCAAATAAATACCGGGTATCGGTGAGTTTGCAGTGAAATACGGTGTGCCGTGTTTGGGTGATTGAGGTTGGTGCAGTGTGTGTGCATGTGTCTCGGTCCTAAGCAGATATCAGTTGTGAAGTTGTCTACAATCAACTACAGTATAGTATATCAGAGTTAAGCAAGTAAAAGTTGTAATCAGCTATGGCAGTTGACAGTTTACAGTTCTACATTGCAGAAAGTAAAGTAGAGAAAAGAATGTTACCTCGGAAGCGCCGAATGAGAGGTACGAGGTCGGCTCGCGCAGCAGAAGCTCCGGGTCCAGAGCCCTGTCAAAACCGCGGAAATGGCGGAGTCCATCTGGCGGAAGTACGTGAATGGCCGGCTGGTAAGTCGCCGGATCGAATGGGCGCTCGCTCAGTGGCAGGAGCTCGACCCCGGGATCCATCTCATGGTCCGGGGAAGTCCCGACATGTGGAACATCATCTGCCATGGTAGTGGTAGCGAGAAAATAGCCGGAAAAGGAAAACCGGGTCGGAATATGAAAGGTCAACCGGAAAAGTCAACCCCGAGAGGGCCGGAAATGGCCGGGAAGATCGGAAGATGAAAGGACACGAGAATATAGACAAAATCAAGGGGAACAAGTCCCGAAAAGGCGGAAACGGCAAAAAGTGCACCGAAACGAAGTTTTGTTCGGTTGAAAATGTCCGAAACGCGAAGAATACCGCGAATCCGACGAGAAAACGGGCCTAAGACGTGAAGAAATCGATGAGAAATCAAGAAGACAAAACTCTAGAGAGAAAGAGTGAAGATTTCGGCGGTGTAGAAGTAGGAAAAATAGGGTTTAAAACCCTATTTTATAAAGCCCGCAGCGAAATGGCAGTTCTGCCCCCGATCAGGCATTTTCTGCCGGTCGGCACCTTTTTGTGCCGGTCGGCACTTTTTTGTGCCGGTGGATGAGTTTATGCTGCCGGTGGCAGCCGGTGGCCTTCCCACCCAGCCGGTGGCCTTCCCACCCAGCCGGTGGTGTTCCCAAGGGTGTTTTTAGGCAAGATGAGGGGTCTTGGGTCTCCATAGATCAATAAAGTGCAAGAAGGTGCATCTCCGATGCTCAACCGGCCTCCGTTTTGACTTCGGACTGTATCTACCGTGAGTGGCACTCAGATTCAAGCAAAGATCGTATCCTTTTGTATCCTTTTGTTGTTTACAGAGATTCAGAAGTTGCCCCGTGTGTGTTGCACGCATTCATCACACTTTCCGGTGCGCCGCCTCGCGCCGTCTCGCACGTCCCTTGCGACTTGCATTATTTTCCATTCGATGAGGTATGCGTGCCTCATCTTGCATTTCATTGCATTTCGAGGTACGCGTGCCTCGTTTTGCATTCCATTTTCCATCCAATGAGGTATGCGTGCCTCATCTTGCATTTCATTGCATTTCGAGGTACGCGTGCCTCATTTTGCATTTCATCTGTGATCCGCGTGAGGTGTGCTACCTCACGTGTTTCACTCTGCATTTCATCTGTGATCCGCGTGAGGTGTGCTACCTCACGTGTTTCACTCTACATTTTATCTGTGATCCGCGTGAGGTGTACTACCTCACGTGTTTCACTCTGCATTTCATCTGTGATCCGCGTGAGGTGTGCTACCTCACGTGTTTCACTCTGCATTTCATCTGTGATCCGCTTTGCATTTCATCTGTGATCCGCGTGAGGTGTGCTACCTCACGTGTTTCACTCTGCATTTCATCTGTGATCCGCGTGAGGTGTGCTACCTCACATGTTTCACTTTGCATTTCATCTGTGATCCGCGTGAGGTGTGCTACCTCACGTGTTTCACTCTGCATTTCATCTGTGATCCGCGTGAGGTGTACTACCTCACGTGTTTCATTTTGCATTTCATCTGTGATCCGCGTGAGGTGTGCTACCTCACATGTTTCACTTTGCATTTCATCTGTGATCCGCGTGAGGTGTGCTACCTCACGTGTTTCACTCTACATTTCATCTGTGATCCGCGTGAGGTGTACTACCTCACGTGTTTCACTCTGCATTTCATCTGTGATCCGCGTGAGGTGTGCTACCTCACGTGTTTCATTTTGCATTTCATCTTTGATTCGCGTGAGGTGTGCTACCTCACGTGTTTCATTTTGCATTTCATTGCATCTCGAGGCACGTATGCCTCGTTTTGCACTTCTTTTTCCATCAGATGAGGTATGCGTGCCTCATTTCGCATTTCATTGCATCCCGAGGCACGTATGCCTCGTCTCGCACTCCATTTTCCCACCAATGAGGTACGCGTGCCTCGTTTTGCATCCCTTGTGGCATGCGTGTCACGTTCGCATAGTGCCACACGCAAGGTCCGGCGGGACCAAAAAACACGCAAGGTCCGGCGAGACCAAAAACACGCGCGGTCTGGCGAGACCTTAAACCCGCTTGACTGCATTGTCACATGCTTTATTACAGGCACCATCATGCATTTACGCTTTGTATCGTTGCCCCGTCCGGTCTAGCGAGACCTTAAACACGCGCGGTCCAAGAGACCTTAAATCTTCGGGAGGTGCGAGACCTTCGGTGTGTTAAGTCGCCCCTCATTGCATTTGGCATGCATTTCATCACGCCATTTAGCGCACCCTCATTGCACTCCATTTTCCATCTTGTGAGACACGCGCGTCTCGTTTGCCCCATTTGCATCCGCATGCGTGTCCCATTCGCATCACACTCACTTAAAGTGTTGTGTAAACAGTTGCCCCCCCGGTCTGGCGAGACCTTAAACACGCACGGTCTAGGAGACCTTAAATCCTCGGGAGGTGCAAAACCTACGGTGCGTTAAGATATGCACTTCATCGCATTCGGCATGCATTATGTCACACTGACTTGTGCACCGCATCTCAATTCTTGCGTTGTCATGCATTCATAAAGCCGCGTGTTGCCGCACATTTCAAAAAAAAAACATGCATTGTCATGCATTGCACACGGTCTAGGAGACCTTAAATCCTCTGAAGGTGCAATTCCTTCGGTGTTTGTCGTGCCCGAACGACTTTCGGTGGTCTGGTAAAGCCACTTGTCTGGGTTTGCAGTGAGTTCCTAGAAAACCAACTGGGACGGTGAAAACTAGAGTTCGAACGGCTTACGCCTAGAACGCAAAGGTTCGGAATTTCCGAGACTAAAGTCTGGTTTAAATACCCAGGGGGTGTACCCTCGGCTTGAAATCTGTATGGAAGCCCCATAGGTTGAGGCGGCGTGTTTACGCCTCAATTCTGGATACTGAACCGACCTAGTATATCGCCTTGTTGGTAAGATAGGGAAAGCTGCAATCGTAGCCATTGCATCATCGTGCATATGTCATGCATCGCATTTGTAAATAGTGCATATGTCATGCATCATTTGTATATACTGCATATGTCATGCATTTCAAAAAAAAAACAAATCAAAAAAGAAACATGCATGTCATGCATCGCATTTGTAAATAGTGCACATGCCACGCATTCCATTGCATTTTCCCCAGCAGATCGCATCACTTGCATTGCCTTATCCATTGTAAATATCCATTCCATTGCATATTGTAAATATTGCATTTTAGTTGCATGCATCCACTGCATCACCTTCCATCTATGGCTCGCGCCTTTCCTTGTTGAGCTTGGTCTGGTATGTGCTCATACTTTTCACGTCGAAACATAGTTCTGCGTGCGCTCGCGCCTTGAGGGCTTCGACACCTTTTCTATGTTAGACATGGCTTGTACGTGTACATGCCCTTCCTAGGCAAGACTGGGTTTGGCCCGCGTGCCATATCCATTGCATCATCTATCCATCATATTACATTATAGTGTAATTGTTGCATCCGGCATTAGGATCATTATTCCCTCCTCAGCGGGTCGTTACCCCACTTATGTCATCCCACCCAATACTTGTTCTCGTGTCCGTCTACATCATTCATAGTTCAGACATCGTTCTATGGTAGACGGACTTGCTACTTCCATCAATCTATTTGACATATGTGCGGTTTTGAACCGCTTACGAGTGAATCATGATTCAATTGCCTTGCATGCAGTTCGCATTAGTTTTAATTGCATTGCATTATCATTTGCATTATTCATACATAGTTTTGTATATATTGCATAGCATCCATCAGTCGCATTGCATATGTCATGCATGTTGCTAATCATATTGTACCTGTTAAGTTTGCTTTCTTTTCAGGCACGATATTGTATGTACGGTTCATTTACCGCTGGTGGAACCAGGCGAGCCGCACAGGTATTGTATCTCCCGAGTGAGACGTTTTGAGAATTTCATAATTCTCTTACAGCCTTTCTGCATTGTAGTGTAGACTGTTGCATGTTAGCTTATAACTGTTGCATGTGTGCTTCATTACGGCTTTCTTTGCGTGATCATAAGTTATGCCCGGCTTCTTGCATTTTCAGTTGCATTTTGCCCCTGCCTTCGGGCGCATATCTTGCTTGTCTTGCATGTTTGTCCAAGTCTTCGGCCTTGTCAAAATGGGTCGTCTCTGGGCTTTGACATTCACTCCCGTCATTGTTATGACTTCCGAGTTCTGTCAAAGAGGGGCAACTGTAGACACCCCATTTTTGACCGTCCTCAAGACTTGGACGTCACCATTGGAACACTCGGTGATTATCCATGTTTGTGTTCGTTTGGAGTTCCCGGAGTTCTCGGCTTGCGCGCCTTACCTCAGGACCTCCGAACTCGACCGTTAGTGTTTGGTTTTGCACCAAACACTTGTGTTTTGCCTTGGAAGGGCAGGGAATGCTTTGTGAGGCATTCCCATACACCACCGGCTGTGGCTAGAGGCCACCGGCTGGCTGTAGTGGCCACCGGCACTATATTGTGCCGGTCGGCACTAAATTTTGGCAAAATGACCATTTTGCCCTGCCGACCACTGTGCACTTGCTTCCTGAGATATTTTCAGACAGTTGTGTGCCATTAGCTTCCCCTCCATACACGTGTATGGAGGGATGAGCCCTTGTTTGCTTAGCTTGTAAGTCTTACAAGTTCTATAAGAGGAAGGCTCTTCTTCTTGGCTTGGGGTTAGATTTTTTTTGAGAGAGTTAGACATTTTAGACAGAGAAGAAGCTCTGGTTTTAGGTTAGAAATCCTATATCTATTCTATCTCTCTTTTCCTTGCTTGTTTTGTACACTAGGTGCTTTAGTTCATACTATTGCACACAAGCACCTAGTGTTTCACCTTCCTTGGGTTGTTGAGGGTCCAAGGGCTTGTTCTTAGTATTCTTGACTGGTTTGGAGCTCAAGGAACCAACAACTTCAACATTTGTGAAGAAAAGCTTCAAGGGTAAGCAACTTGCTTTATTTACCCCATTTTTGCACCTTGTTTTTACCTAGCTTAAAGTTGTTTTTGTGCTTAGTGTCTAACACATAAAAGTTCTGTTTTTTAACCCTCTTTATTGTTTATCAAGAGTGTTTTGCACTTTGGGGAAGTTTCCCCCCCTTTAGGCCTTGAAAAGGGCCCTTTTTGTGCTATTTCGTGAGAGCTCCGAGACTTCGGTGCTTGGGCCTCTCCACCACTGAAATCTTGAGGGATTTCAGTGGTGGAGATGGTTCCATAAAGTCTCCAAAAGGAGAGGGCCACCCCCTCCCCTTGATGTCCTTGAAAAGGGCAAAATTTGCTCTCTTATGGAGCTTCATGCTTGAGCATGTGTTGAGCATATTTGACTTGTTTTTCATGCTTATATTGCCATGTTATAACATGATTTCAAGTTGGTTTAGGTCCCTTATGCATGCTTGGTATAATGGCCTTGTAATCCCTCTTTATGTCTTAACATGCTTAGGTGGTATGCCTTCATCTCTAGCATGTTTTAGACTTGTGTTTGTGAAGATTTTGTGCTCATATCACCATGTTTTAGGTCTGTCCATAAGTATTTTGGTCAATCTTGGCATGTTTAATATAGCCCCTTTGCATTTGGCTTGTTGGCCTTGAGAGCATGTGAGTATAGCATGCTTGGCTTGCATTGTTTTTGATGGTTTGGAACCACCTAGCATGCTATTTCAGTCCCTTGGAGGTGCTCGTATGTTTACATTGCATGCTTCTTTGTGACTTCTTAAGCTTGTGTTAAATGCCCCTTGTTTTGGCTTCAATGCATGCCTTTGGTTTAATGTCTCTTAGATGCCATCTAAGTGGTCCCTTGGGCCTAATTTGACATGCTAAAACTCTGTTTTAGGTTGTTAAGTGCATGCCATATTTGCCTTGTATAAGCATGGTTTAATGCCTTATTGACTTGCTTTGAAGCTTAGGCCATTTGCATGCTTTGTTTGGCATCCCTCATTGCATGATTTGGCATCATGTTTAACTTGAATTTCAGAGCTTTAAGTGCATACTAGTTGCCCATGTTTGGTCTCTTTAAGTGTGCATGAGAGTTGCTTTTGTATGCCTAAGTCTTGAGCCTTAACACTTGCATGTGTGCGTGTGCATTTGGTCTCATTTTCTAGGCACTTTGGCCACTGATTTTAGGCCCATTTTGAGTTGCCTAATTCATGTCTAAGTTCATCATTTCATTGGTTTGCATGCTTGCCTTATATGCGTGTTTGCATGCTTGCATAAGTGTATCACATTGTCCACATTGCATGCCTAGTTGACATACTTAGGATTTCACCACATTGACATGCATACCAAGCCTCTTGAAGTGAGTTTGATAGAGGTTTGGTACCCCTTTTGTGCCTATGTGGTTTGCATGCATTTGAAATCAAAATTGCATTCTCGGTTCTTTGGGCCATCATGCATGGAAATGCGTGATTGGTGGTCCGGGAATCGAGACACATACCTCTTTGAGTCAATAACATGATAAGGGGTGTGTGTAGTGCATAAATACCTTGAATCACATTGCCATGCATTTTGTTGCCCTCTGCTGCTGTGGTCTGCAGGTTCTGCAGGAATTTTGTGCCGACCGGCACTTTTTAGTGCCGACCGGCAGTAATTTGGCAGCCGATAGCTTTATTGAGTGCCGGTGGCCACATAATTCAGCCGGTGATGCTCTGCCTCAGCCGGTAGTACTCCCCAGTGCCCTGAGAGGCACTCCTGGGACTTTGGCAATTTTCAGAGGAGGATAGCAGGGAAAACAGAGGCACACTTGCATGACAGTGCGATTCCGAGCGAGTCCCGGGCCCGCGATGCATTTGAGCCCTCTTCCCGAGGCATTTACTGCTTTGATTAGATTAACTATTTATTTAATTAATTTAGTTAATTTGTAATATTTAATTAGCTAGAATAGCTAATTATTTATTTGGTTCTGTATTATTTATTCGGTCCCTCTGCGCGAGGGCACAACTGTAATAAGTGTGTGTGAGTGGGTGTATGTCTTCCAATCCCCACTTCTTTCTCCCTTTTATTTACCTGCTTATGGTAATAGACTAGGGCACGTTTATTTTAGCATACCTTATGCAATGCACGCGTGCATTCATGCATTTGTTTACATGCATTCGGGCTCGGCACATCACGCAAACTGCATCGTATTTCCAATTCTAAATTGAATACGTGATAGTTGTTGCATTTCATGTGCCATGCTTAGGGTTAGCCGAGCCTACTCTAGATTACATCTCTGTGTGTGATGCATTAGCCATTTAACGTGAACTAGGGCATCCATGTTTGCTAACTAGTTTCTTGTTTTGGCGCGGAGTACAATGTAAGTATTTATGCTTTAGCATACCACATGCGTGTGAATGTTTCCATGACAGTATGCTTACCATGCGGCTAAATGCTCATGTGTGATAAACTGTTTGAATGCCTGTGGGTGGAGGTTGGATTGCCTGAGTTGGAATAACTCATTGAAATCCGTATTTTAGCCTACTTGCGAGTAGCAAAATCTAACACGTTTTTCGAGATAAAACGGATATGCAATGTTTATTTCCAAGTTAGGCGATCTAGTCTATACTTTTGTGTTGTGCGCATCACATAGTAATTCTAGGTTAATAACCGGAATAAGAACGCATAAAGTTTTCAAAAACGGATATCACGGTTAGTAGAGGCCGGTCTTCGGACCGGGCGAAAGGGGGTGCTCATAGCTGACCTTCCCCGATCGTACCCAAGCTCCCGAGCCAAGACCACTTTGGTGATGACGGACACGTGGCCTTCGGCACCGAGTCAGGGTTTCCTAAATTTCCCAATTAAAAAATATTTAGGTGGCGACTCTGTAATCTGGCAAAGCAGTCCATGTTTGGCACTACTTTTCAAAATCTATTTTTCTTCAAAACGATTTGCCGGATTTGGACTCTTTGGTTCAGATTTAGAACCGCAACAAAATCGAGTCCGAACTGTAGCGAGGTCCCCCGCGGGCGTTGTTACACCTTGGCTACTGAGGTGCTAGGGAGCTGTTCTTGAAGTTCTTGGCTGGTTTTAAGCTTGGAGAAGCAACTGGAACACCATCCTTGAAGAGGTCTACAAGGGTAACAATCTTATCCCCTTTTTCCCCCATTTTTGCTTAGCCTTTTCACCTACCTTGCAACTATTTTTAGACTTTGCATATAACTAATAAAAGTCTTGATTTTGAGTGCTTTAAATAGTTGGTTAAGCGTGTTTTGTTGTTTGGGGTCATTTGACCCCTCTTAAGCCTTGTTAGGCCCTATTTTTGTGCTATTTTGGTGAGCTCCGGGACCACATTGTTTGGGCCTCCTCACCAATAAAATCTTGAGGGATTTCAGTGGTGAGGATGGTGCCTTAGGGTCATAAGAAGGAGAGGGCCACCCCCTCTCCTTGTTGTCCTTGAAAAGGGCCATTTTTGCCTCATGAGTGAGCATCTTGTTTAAGTGTATGTTGGCCATGCCTTAGCTGGTATTTGTGCTTATTATGTCATGATATAGCACTGTTTTTACTTGGTTTAGACACACCATGCTTGCTTAGTATACATGTCTTGTAATGCCATGTTTTAGCCTTAACATGCTTGGTGCTTTGAGCCTTGTTTCTAGCATTGTTTAGGCCTAGCTTTGTGAAGCTTTTGTGCTTGTTTTAGCATGCTTAAGTTCTATTTTTGGTTGTTTTGGTCGACCATGACATGCTTAGTATAGTCACCTTGCATTTTGGCTTGATAGCCTTGGGTGTGTGAGTGTTGAGCATGCATTGCTTGCATCATTTCAGTGGTTTGGAACCACTTGCCATGCCATTTCAATCCATTTAGCATGCTTGTATGCTTGCATTTGATGTTCCTTTAAAGCCTTAAAGGGTTCATGTTTCATGCTCCATGAATGTGCCATTACGTATGCCATCATGTGTAGGCCTCTAGGATGCCATGTCATTGTGTTTTTGGCTTTGTTTTAGCATGCTAAAACTCTGATTTTGGTCATTCAATTCATGCCATGTTTGGTTTTGTTAAGGGTAGTTCAATACCTCTTTGGTGAGCCTTAGACCATGGACTTTGCTTGCATGCTTTGATTGCCTTGTTTAGATTGATTTGGCATCATCTTATAACATGATTTCAGAGTTTATAATGCATGTCATATGCCCATGATGTTCCTCTTTTAAGTGTGCTTAAAAGTTGTCTCTATGTGCCTGAGTGTTGGACCTTGCATGCATGCCTATTTGTATGTGTTTTAGCTTCCATTCTTGAGCATGTTGGCCACTGATTTAGGCTTGTTTGAGGGCTGCCTAAATTAGTCTAAGTCCATTCTTGCATGTTGTGGCATGCTCACCTTGTGTGTTGTTGCATACTTGGCCTATCGCATGTGTTGCATGCTTAAATCTTAGTGCATTTGGCATGCATTCTTCTCCTTGTTTTGGTTGCTTAATATGCCACATGTCTTTCACACTTGCATGTTGGCATTGCATCCCACATGCTTTCATGTTTGCATGTTTGCTCCATGATCATACTTGCACGCTTGTCCTCATAGCATGTTAGCTAACATGCCTAGGTTACATATCATTGCATGCATCTTTCACCTCTTGATCAAGCCATGATAGAGGTTGAAGGCTCCCTTGTATGTTTATGTGCATTGCATTTCATTTAAAATCAAAATGCATACTTGGTTTCTTGGGCCATCACTCATTGAAATGCGCGATTGGTGGTCCGAGAATCGAGAACCATGCCCCTTTGAGTCACAAACATGATATGGGGTGTGTTGGTGCATACATTTGCTTGAAATGCATTGCCATGCCATGTTTTGCCCTCTGCTGCTGTCAAAGCAGGTTTCTGCAGGAAGCTTTGGCCGGTCGACTACACAGAGTGCCGATCGACCAAAAGTCTTTGGTCGATAGCTACACTAATGGTCGATGACCAACCTACCATGGCCGGTGACCACTTCTCCTGGCCGGTGGTGTTCCCCAGTGTCCAAACAGTGCACCTTGGGACTTGTGCAGTCCTCAGAGGAGCAGAGCAGGGAAAACAGAGGCAACTTGTGCATGGTGGTGGATTTCCGAGTGAAACTGAGCGCGCTTGCATTGGACCCTCTTCCCGAGGCTGATTTTTACTGTTTAATTAGCTTAGTTAATTTGCTTAACTAGTTAATTGTCTGTAATATTTAATTAGCTTGTAGGTTAATTAAATTTGTATATTCTTTTGGTCCCTCCGAGCAAGGGCGAATTTGTAATAAGTGTGGGTGCGTGTGTGCATGTCTTCCAACCCCCACTTCTTTCTCCCTTTTACTTACTTGTTTTTGATGGTTAGTATTAGGGCACGTTTAATTTAGCATACCTTATACTATGCATGCGTGCATCATTCATCAGTCTTGCATGCACCGGGCTCGCGCATCATGCTATAGGCATAGTATTTCAATTCCAAACTTGAATACGTGCATTGAGTTGTTGCATCTCACATGTCATCCTTAGATTAGCAGAGCCTATTCTAATGACATTTTGTATGCGATGCATTAGCCACTTTAACATGAACTAGGATCATGCATGGTTACTAACTAGTTCATTATTTTGGCGCGGAGTACGATGTAAGTATTTATGCTTTAGCATCTCGCATGAGTGTGAATGTTAACATGTCAGCATGCTTACCATGTGGCTATGTGCTTACGTGATATTACTGCCTGAATGCCTGTGGGTGAAGGTTGGATTGTTTGAGTTGGAACAACTCGTTGAAATCCGTGTTTTAGCCTACTTGCGAGTAGCAAATTTCAAATTCTTTTTCAAACAAACGGATATGCGATGCTTTGTTCCAAATTAGGCGATCTAGTCTATACTTGTTTTGCTGCGCACATCACATAGTAATTCTAGGCTAATTAACCGGAATAAGAATGCATAATGTTTTCAAAACTAAATATCATGATTAGTAGAGGCCGATCTTCGGATCAAGCGAGAGGGGGTGCTCATAGCTGACCTTCCCCAATCGTACCCAAGTTCCCGAGCCGAGGCAACTTTGGTGTTGACGGACACGTGGCCTTTGGCAACGAGTCAAGGTTTTCTAAATTCCCCCAAAAAATAAATATTTAGGTGGCGACTCTGTATCTGGCGAAGCAGTCCATGTTTGGCACTTCTTTTCTAAAAATCTATTTTCTCAAAACGATTTTCCGGATTTGGACTCTTCGGTTCAGATTAAGAACCGTGACACAAATTGAGTCCGAACTGTAGAGTGAGGCCCAAGGGCGCGTCTACACGCACCAGTGTTAATAATTCCAAAAAGGGGTTTGGGTTATACTATATTTTGTGATGCGTCTCGGGATGGGCTTGGTTGTGTTTTGATACAAGGGGGAAAGGTTGTAGCCTACGGTTCACGACAATTGAAAGCTCATAAGAAGAATTACCCTACCCACGATTTGGAGTTAGCCGCAGTAGTGTTTGCCTTGAAAATTTGGAGGCATTACTTGTATGGCGAGAAGTTTGAGGTTTTCTCCAATCTTAAGAGTCTAAAGTATTTGTTTTCCCAAAAAGACTTGAATTTACGTCAACGAAGGTGGATGGAGTTTTTAGAAGACTATGATTTCGAGTTACACTATCACCCGGGAAAGGCCAATGTAGCGGCCGATGCCTTAAGTTGAAAACCCGTGAGTAGTTTGGCAAGTGTGGCCATTTAGGAATAGGTTATGTTGGGGGATATAGGCAAGTTTGAATTGCACTTGGGTGAGTCCGAAGAGGGTGCAACATTGTTTATTTTAAGCGCTCAACCTGACTTAATTAGCAAAGTTGTAGATGCACAACAAGGAGACCGTGAAGTAGAGTTAATTCATGATAGAATCTCCATTGGGAAGGAAGAGAAGGGTTTGAACATCCACTCGGATTAGAGTGTGCTTTACCTAGACCGTTTGTTTGTACCCGAATCTTCTAGAGAGGAAGTGATTCGGGAGTTCCATCATTCACGCCTTGCGGTACATCCAGAAGGCACAAAAATGTATCATGACCTTAGCCGTTAGTTTGGTGGAGGGATATGAAGCAGCATGTTGCATCCTTCGTGTTGAAGTGCCTTACTTGTCAACAAGTGAAGGCCGAGCACCAAAGACCAGCGGGTTTGTTACAACCTTTACCTATAGCTGAGTGGAAATGGGAGCACATTACCATGGATTTCATAGTTGGGCTTCCTAAAACACAGTAGGGCAATGAAGCCATTTGGGTGATTGTTGATAGGTTGACTAAGTCTACGCATTTCATTTCGATGCGTACCGGCGACTTAGTTAAGCACTTGGCAAAGTTGTATGTTAGAGAGATAGTTCGACTTCACGAAGTTCCTGTAACCATTGTGTCAGATAGGGATCCTCGTTTTACAGTCTGGTTGTGGCAAAGCCTTCAAGAGGCATTGGGAACTAAGTTAACTTTTAGCACCACTTATCACCTTCAAACCGATGGGCAGTCGGAGCATACCATTCAGATTTTGGAGGACATGCTTAGAGCTTGTGTCCTTGATTTCAAGGGGTCTTGGGAAAGGCACGTGCCGTTAATTGAATTTGCCTACAATAATAGTTATCAAGCTAGCATCAAGATGGCACCATTTGAGGCCTTGTATGGCTGACCTTGTAGATCACCAGTTTGTTGGGCCGAGGTAGGGAATGCACCATTATTGGGTCCGGTGATTGTTAGGCAGACAATCGAGAAAGTTGCTCTCATTCGGAAGAGGTTAGCTACAGCCCAAAGCCAACAAAAAAGTTATGCCGATAAGAAGAGACGACCTTTATCTTTCGAAGTGGGTGACCATGTTTTCCTTAAGATCTCACCTAGTTGGGGTTTGATGAGGTTCAGTAAGAGTGGAAAGTTGTCTCCGAGGTTCATTGGGCCTTTTGAGATATTGGAGACAATCGGGGAAATGTCATACCGGTTAGCCTTACCGCTACATCTTTCGGGGGTTCACAATGTGTTTCATGTGTCAATGCTTAGGAAGTACGAACCCGACCCTTCTCATGTGCTAGATTGGGTTGATTTGGAGGTAGATGAAGATGCCTCTTATGAAGAATGACCGGTTCAAATATTAGATACGCGAGAACAAGTTCTACAAGGCAAAACCATACCATTAGTAAAGGTGTTGTGGAGGCACCATGGGGTTGAGAAAGCAACATGGGAACGGGAGGTGGAAGTCCGCTCCAAGTATCCAGATTTATTTGAAAAAGCCTAACTATTTTGACTTGTAATGTTTCCTAGTGATGAAAGGAAAAAGTGTTAAATTGTTGATCATATGTTGTTATGTAAATTGTTAATCTAAGCATGAAATTGTGAAGGAATGATATTTTGTTAAAGATGCTTCATTTCGTAAGTCTATTATAAGCAATTGTTGTTTTGATGAAATGATGATGATGAGCATGGTAATTGTTAGTTGAATGTTGATGTTGCGATTTCGAATTTCTATAGCATAGTCATAATTGCTAGACTTCTTCGTTTGATTTTTTGGTTTAAATTTCGCGGACAAAATTTCCTATGGTGGGGAGGTTGTGATGACCGGTTTCGTTTTACCTCACTTCACTCTTGTCTTCGTTGGGTTTGGGATGTCCGGAAGCTTTCCCTCAAATAATCTTTGTTCCTGTTTATCCGGTGTTGAATTTCACTTGTTTCAGAGGATGCACGGTCAAGTTCGGGGTGCCCAGGGGTCGAACCAGAAAATTCTAGGCTGCTGGAACAGGGCCGCACGTGCGGGGCACAGGGCCGCACGTGCGGGCACTAGGCCGCACATGCGGGGTGGGGCCGCACGTGCGGGGAGGGGTGAGTTTCAAAGAGTTGCACACTGCCTGAATTGCAGGTGCGGAGGGGGAGGTGTGGAGGCAGCCGCACGTGCAGGAGGCACACTCGACACGTGCGGTCTGGCCTAAGTCCGAGGGGCTCTGTTTTTTCTTCTCTTTTTGGCTGTGGGTATCACTTTTTTTGTATCTCTCTCTCTTTAAAAATATATTACTCTCCCTTCTCTCTATACTTCTACCTCAAAACAAGATCAAAACCCTTGATCTTCTTCCATCCATTTGAGATTCAACCTTAGCTCCTTCATCAAAGATTAGGAACTCCTCAAGGGCTACATTGTGTGCGGTGGAGATCTCTTTTCAACACCATCAAATCTAGGGTTTCATCTTCTTTTCTTCATCAAACCTTGAGGTAAGGATTTCCTTGAGTTATATATACATGTTTTGCTATGATGTTGTATTTTTAAGGGTGTTCTTGAAGTTATTACAATGCTTTGATTTTGTGGTTCAAAATGTAGAGATTTTTCAAAAGTGGGTTTAAATCTCAATTTCTTGTAAATGCTTGAGGGCTTCTCTTTCATTAACTTAAGAAAGATGATTTTGGTGAAGTCTCACCAAGGAAATGGGGAAATGTTTTGGTTTTAATGAAGAACCCTAGAAATTGGGGGGGGGGGGGAGGGGGGTTTAGAAAATATGGAAAAGCCTATGGAATTATTTCTTTTCTTGTGTTAAGAGAATGAATGAGTGTGGATTTCACAACATGGTAAGAAAAATGGTAATCTTCTTGATATATGAGAGTGGAGGATGTATTTTCAAACTATTGTTAAGTGCATGAACATGTATAATTGTGAGATGATAATTGTTGAGTACCATGGATTATGATAATTGCAATCTTGGAAATTGATGTTTGAAAAATTACATATAGTCTTGAAGAGACTAAAATGCTAAGAATTGCACATGATGAGAAGTTCTTATTATGTGTTGATAGCATCGGTTGAGCATATGGTTATTTTGTGAAATGGCATTGGAGGGAGGAGAAATGGAGAAATGTTATGAGATATTAATCATTGCATCATATACTCATTCAATTCATTATCATTTTTGCGCATCTTGAATTGAGTTGGAAATGTTACATTGAGAAAAGAATATTTTTGAATGAGAACTATTGAAATGTTTTGGGGTAAATACGTTGGTAAGTCCGGATAGGGGGTGTAGATGAAATTGATAAGTTGGCCTGAGTGTCCGAGGTAAAAGACCGAAAACACGCGCGGAGGATGTACCACTTTCCTTCCAGTTAGCAACCGATAAAGTGGAGTTATTGGTAGTGCTTGTTGAGCCTACTTGCAAACACCAACCTAGGGATTGCCTGAGTTGTATTTACCGCCCCTATTGAATAAAATTGTAAGTTTTGAAATTGTTGAGATTTCAGTTGTTGATGAAAAAGGCAATTTGCAAGATGAGCATGTAAAAGAGATTTTCATTAAACTGGCATTGCATGGCATTTGCATTCAATATTGGAAAATCTTGCATAACTGTATATACTTTGTAAGGATTCTCTACTGGGCTTTATGCTCACCCCTATGGGATTTTGGTGTAGGAAAAGACATGGTGATCCCGCCAAGTTGAGGACGTGGATATGTTGTGAAGAGTAATACACTATTTTGTTATGAATTAATTGCTAGCCAAGGGCTATTCATGTATGGGTCCGATAGGCCATTTTTGTGTAACCGGGCTTGAGCCTTGGAAGTTGTAGCCCATGAGGGCATTCTAATATTTTGGAATATGATGCTTTACATGCTATAGATTCATTTATTCCTTAATCCTTGAATGTATAATTCACATGTGGAATTTTTGTATAAACTTGTTGATTAATGATGTAAAGTTGGGAGAATTGTTATTATTACTTAGTGGATGTTGGTTGACGTAGTTAATTTATATCGATTATTTTCGTTGCGTTACATCTTAGGCCATGTAGTATCCAAGAAAGTGGTGACTGTAGATTCATCCAAAATTGAGGTAGTGCAGGATTGGGCACAACCTAAGAATGCTTTCAAGATTCGTAGTTTCTTGGGGTTGGCCGGGTACTATCGCTGGTTTGTGAAGGATTTCTCCAGATTAGCTTCGCCTTTGACTAGATTGACGAAGAAAGAGATCAAATTTGTATGGAGTGAGACTTGTGAAAAATCGTTCCAAGAACTTAAGGTTAGACTTACCACTGCTCCAGTCTTGATTATTCCAGAAAGGGGTTTGGGCTATTCGGTTTATTGTGATTCCTCACGAGAAGGTTTGGGTTGTGTATTGATGCAAAAAGGGAAAGTAGTAGCCTATGGTTCACAGAAGTTGAAAACACAAGAGAGGAACTACCCTACCCACGATTTAGAGTTAGCAGCTGTGATTTTTGCCTTGAAGATTTGGAGGCATTATCTATATGGTGAGAGATTCGAGGTGTTTTTTGATCATAAGAATCTGAAATATCTGTTTACACAGAAGGACTTGAATTTGAGGCAAAGAAAGTGGATGGAGTTCATAGAGGATTATGAGTAGGAAGTTTGTTAGCAGTGTGGCTTGTATTGCCATCCGGGAATGGGAGATGTCGGGTACTCTTGGGGAGTTTGACTTGCATCTTGGCAAGTCCATTGAATCTGCTACCTTGTTTTCTGTAGTTGCACAACCTACACTTGTGAACCGAGTGTTAGAAGCGCAGAGGGGTGACTTCGAGGTAGAATCCCTCCGGGAGAAGATCTCCAACGGGAAGGTAGAAAGAGGTTTGACTGTGTATCCCGACCAGAGTGTGAGATATAGTGACCGCTTGTTTGTGCCGGAGTCTTGCCGAGAGGAAGTGCTCTGAGAGTTTCACCATTCACGTGTTGCGATGCATCCGGGAGGCACAAAGATGTATCATGATCTAAGCCACCAGTTTTGGTAGAGGGGTATGAAGAAAGATGTGGCTGTGTTTGTATCGAAGTGCCTTACTTGTCTGTAAGTGAAGACCGAATATTAGAGGCCAGCGGGTTTGTTATAACCCTTGCCTATAGCCAAGTGGAAATGGGATCATGTTACGATGGATTTTATTGTGGGCCTTCCGAGAACTCAACAGGGTAGTGATGCCATTTGGGTGGTAGCTGATCGACTGACTAAGTCGGCGCATTTTATTCCTATGCGCGTAAGAGATTCGGTAGATTACCTTGCTGACTTGTATATTCGGGACATAGTGAGGTTGCACGGGATCCCTGTGATGATCGTTTCGGATAGAGATCCGCGTTTCACAGCTCGACTGTGGCAGAGCTTGCAGAGTGCCTTGGGAACTAGACTGATTTTTAGCACAGCTTACCATCCTCATACTAACGGGTAGTCCGAGCGTACCATTCAAATCCTTGAGGATATGCTTCGAGGCTGTGTCCTTGACTTTAAAAGGTCGTGGGAGAGACATCTACCCTTAGTGGAGTTTTCCTACAATAACAGTTTCCAATCGAGCATTGGCATGGCACCGTTTGAGGCCTCGTATGGCCAACCGTATAGATCGCCTGTCTGTTGGGCCCAGGTGAGTGATGCACCTTTGTTGGGCCCAGAGTTGGTGCGAGAAACGACAGAGAAAGTGGCACTTATCCGTAAGAGGCTGGTTACAGTCCAGAGTCACTAAAAGAGTTATGCCGACCGTAGGAGGAGACCCTTGTCATTCGAGGTGGGTGATCATGTCTTTTTGAAAATATCACCTAGATGGGATTTGATGAGATTTGGGAAGAGTGGGAAGTTATTCCCTTGGTATATTGGGCCTTTTGAGATCCTTGAGCGAATTGGGGAGGTTGCCTATCGTTTGGCGTTGCCGCCACAACTTTCCGGAGTGCATGACGTTTTTCATATTAGTATGCTTCGGAAGTATGAGTCAGATCCATCGCATGTGTTGGATTGGACCAACTTAGAGGTAGACGAGGATGCCTCATATGAGGAGAGACCGGTGAGAGTCTTGGATAGGCGGGACCAAGTCTTGCGAGGCAAGACAATTCCTTTGGTCAAAGTATTGTGGAAACATCACGAGGTTGAGGAAGCAACTTGGGGGCGTGAATTGGAAGTCCGAGAGAAATATCCGGACTTATTTGTTGATGTTTGAATGTATGTTGAGATTTTAGTTTTGTTTATGGACTATGAGAACATGGTATATGTTTTGAATGATGAAAGCATTGTAAATGTTGAATATGTTTCGGAAAAGCAAGTTTAATTTGAACATTGTATATGTTGTTTGAGTTTTGGAGATACGGAATATATGTATTGAAATTAGTTATTGGTAAAATATGATGGGTTATATATATTGTGGATTTGTTCTCTCGTGACAAGATTGAATGACCGGTGGGTGGGTCATGGAGATGAGAATTGAATGGTAACTATCTTGAAAATTGGATAATCATAGTTTTGAAACTTATGCTAAAATTTCGAGGACGAAATTCTTTAAGGGGGGGAGGTTATAGCGATCCCGATTTTGACCCGACCTTCATTGTGTTCCAGACTCGAGTTCCGTGGTGGAATATTGTATCCATGTCTTGTTTTTCCCCTTTGACCCTTTGTATTTGACTTTTAGAATTTGTTGGGCGAGTTTGGAACATGTTGGTTGTTGGTTGGGTTAGATTGTTGTTGCCCAGATTTTGGCCTCTTTGCTCGAGCGAGGCCTATTGCGCTTGAGCGAGATTTTTGTATTTTTCTTCTTCGCTCGAGCGAGGTTTTTTCTTGCGCTCAAGTAAGAATTAAGAGTTCTCAGATTTCCTTCCAGACGCAGCATTGTTGGAGAAGATGAAGTTCTTCGCTCGAGCGAGGCTTCTTGCGCTCGAGCGAGGGTGTGCGTCTTTGAAATTACCTGAAGGTATGTATTCTACGCTCAAGTGAGGCTTTTTGCGCTTGAGTGAGGGTGTGCGTCTGTAAGATTTCTGAAGCTTTGCATTTTACGCTCGAGCGAGGTCACCTGTTGTGACTGGTCGCTCGAGCGACAACTCCTTCGCTCGAGTGAAGGTCGCGTATATCAGTTCGTAGCTGGGTCATTTTACTTCACTTTTTGATTTATTTTCATCCCAAAACCCTAATCCGGCTCCCTCTCTCTCCAGAAATCCAACTTCTCTCTACAAACCCCTTATAATCTAAGAGTTTCCACTCTACTTCCTTTGAGAAAAATGTGGAGCATCTTGTGGGCTTCCATTCCATCCAAGTAAAGCTTGATTTTGTGCATTTTCGAAATTCTCCTTCTTCCTCTTTGAGCTTCCACATTTGAGGTAGGGATATTCTACTCTTTGATATGGGTTTTAACCTAGGTATTTGTCATTTTGTATAAATTGTGGGATTTGGGAAGCTTTGGGTGAAATTAGGGTTTGGGTTTGAATTTTGAAAGAGGAGTTTTCTATATTTGGCTCCATATATGTATGTGAGGTCTTGAACATGATGTTACTTGAGTATAATTGGTGAAATTGGGTCTTGGGTTTAATATTTGGAAAAACGAGGAGATTTACCCCTAATATGAGTTAAATAAATTATTTGTATAAATAATGAAATTGATATGAAAAATATGAAATTGGGAGGATGTATAATGAAATGTGTAGTTGGATTTGATAAATCACTCACCTATGGAAAATATGATAAATTATCTATTTGATAGATTGTATATCTGTTTAGAAATATCTGTTTTGGGCTATCGATGGAGGATAGCTATGATTGTTGTGGAAACTGCATGAGGATTAGGTAAATTAAAACTAATCATGCTGATTATGTCATTGAATATGACGGTTTGATTAAATTGTTGAATATGTAAATTTGGTAGTCATTGTATATGACACGTTCTTAAATACATTGTATATGTATCATTGTTTGGAAGGAGATAGGGGATGTACTCCATTGTTTGAGAGGAGATAGGGGATGAACTCCATTGAAAATTAAGTTGGCCAGAGTGTCTAGGGTGAAAGTCCCGAAATCTTATATATATATATGGATGCTGGTTCCCTTGGATGTGAATTCCGTAAAATAGCGAGAAAATAGAAGTGTTGGATTGATAAATGTATTGAATTGCGAACCATTGAGTTGTGATCGCATTTTGGTTGATTAGATAATGATGAATTGGGTTAATAGATTTACCCGAAATGGATGAATGGAAATGAATCGAAGTATGGCTATCTATATTGAACAGCCTTGGAAAGAATATGTTTTGGTTAAGAATATTGCACATTTATCTGATGTTTATATCTTAGTTAAATCTCATATATTGTTTTACCGTATCTCTACTGGGCTTTGGCTCACCCTACTTGGGAAACCATTTTCAGGTACAGATGACTTGCCACATCCAAGGACATAGCTTAGGAGGATTAGGGGCTGAAGGCTCCATTTTGTTATTTCATTTTGTGTTAAATGTTTATTCAAGTCGAGGGTTTTATATGTATAGAGCTAGGACTCTTTCTTTGTTGTAACCAAGAGATATCTTGGAAAGATGTAAGCCCGTAGGGCATTTATTCTGTTGCTAACAATTAGTGTTACATGCTGTAGTTTCAAAATGAACAGTTATGAAAGTGCAATGCATGTAATATCTTTTGTAATACGAACTTTGATGAAAGAAAGTATAACCTTTTCATTTTGTTAATAGATCTTATGAATAGTTTATCGATATCATATTTTTGAGGGCATTACAGATTTTATTTATTCAGTTAAAATCTTTCTTTTGCATCTCAATATCCAATTTTAAAATTTAAAATTTTTTAAAGTTTATCTAATCAAATCTAATTTGAAAATATCTCCCACCATCATACTTTAAATTAATAAAACTCATTTGTCTATCACATGTCTAACTAACATCATAACTTACCTAAATAATAATAATTAAAAACAAATAGAAACCACAGGTAAATTAAATTTAAAAAATAGAAACCCACAACTTCATCTTAAATAAATTGAAAAAAAAAACCCAAATAGAAACCACACAAAAAATAAAAATAAAAAATAAAAAAGATAAGAATTTAGATATGGATCTCAAAAAAATATGACAATATCTAAATTTGAATTATGATTTAGTAATATAATTATCTATTTTTCTGATGTATATATATCAAAGTTTTAAATCACTTAATAAGGACAAATTAATCAATTTTCAAGACTTATTTAAAGAATAATCTGATTAGTCATCCCAACTCCTAGACTTCACCGGGCACTACCAGAGGAGCTAACGGATTGGGTTAGGTGAGGTCTGAGTTG
Organism: Camellia granthamiana; assembly: GCA_036172215.1. Classification (NCBI taxonomy): domain Eukaryota; kingdom Viridiplantae; phylum Streptophyta; class Magnoliopsida; order Ericales; family Theaceae; genus Camellia; species Camellia granthamiana. The sequence goes on from JAXFYN010000205.1 coordinate 33,475, forward strand.
TTGGAGGTAACATTCTCTCATTCCATAAATTTATTTGTTTTTAACTTTATTTTTTTCCTTGTGTGATTCTCTTTCTCTGCTGTTGTTTGGTTTTGGTTTCAATTTTAGTGAGGTTTATGTTTTTATTTACAAGTTTGGATGGTGAAGAAGAATTATTGTGATTATGGTTGCAAACAAATATCTATGTTCATTCTGTGCCAAGAATTTTGATTGGATTTTGTTTTCTTCAATAAAGACCATAAAATTGAAGTAAAAAAAAAGGGGCATGAAATTTTTTATTTTTTATTGTCATTTTAGTTTATAGAAAATGTGAAAATTTATTGAGAATTGAAGATTTTACTATAACATTAGATTTTTGAATAACTAGGTGAATTTAAAACTTTTAAATATCATTGTGTTCTTTATTTTTATCCTCTTTCTATCCCATTATACCATTACTGTTATTTGTTAGTTTGTTAATTATAATTCAATTAATTGAAAATGAAAACTTAATATAACTTTTCATTTATATTATAGTTAATTTGTTATAGCTATAGTTGTATATAATAGCATAATATATAAGGAAAATTTCTAAATATAATTTCTATTTTTTTTTTATATGATTAAATAGTCCATCTTAAATAGTATATAAAAGAGTTAGATGGCTTCTTTTATCTCTAAATAACCCAGTCTATTTTTTTTTTTTTTTTTTTTACTTTTTAATTGAAACATCAATTGTTTATGTACATAAAACAAAACTGATAAACACATATCTAAAAGCTTATACACATTTTTTTTTTGTCTTTTTCTGTTATTTTCTTTTTTTAAAATGTACGATATTTACAAATGAAAAATGTTTGACACCTCAAATTTTTTTCATAATATGACTTATAATAATGTAGTCATAAGTGTCAATTTTTATACAAATATGAAAAGATAATTAATTAAATTATACATTTCAACAAACCACATATTCAAAATTTTGACTATTTCAAGATGTTATTTCACTATAATTCCAATTAAGAGAATTTTCAATTCTTCATTTTTTTTATCAAATTATAATTTGATAAAAATTTAAAAAGATGAAACGTTAAAAATTATTGTTTTTTCCATCAAAATTGGTGTAAAGAAAAAAAAATGGGATAAGAATTAAAGTTCTTTTAAAAATTGATATGAATTTAATGAAAAAGTTAAAGTAATTCATATCAAATCAAAATTTTTATTCAAATTTAAAATGAAATTAGATAAAAGAAAAATTAAAAGAAAATGATGAAAGTTTGAAAATATTTTGAAACCTTCTTATTCTTAAAGACTAGAAATCTGTGCGTGTATTACATCCATATTGTATTTTTAGTTATGAAATTGAAATCAAAAAATGTAACTTAAATTATTGGATTAATAATAGAAACATCATAATAATTATTGTTAAATATCACTTCACTTCACATTTAATAATAAAATTGTATATTTGTCTTAATTATAACTTTTGAACTTGTATATTTTCATAACAAAAATAGATATGTCATAACTCATTTAATCTCATTTAATCAGGTTTAACTTTTTTTTAATACAAATTACCAAAATTGCACTATATATTTTTTTTTAATTTTTTTAAACTAATAACTTAAAAAGTTATAAACATAAAAGTTAACTTATAAATTTCATGTATACCGCAAGACAAAATATTAAATTACTTCAAGATAATTATAATGATTTTATTTTTTTAACCAAGCCTGGGGACTTCATACATATGCGCGTGAGTGATTCGGTAGACTGTCTTGCCGACATGTATATCAGGGACATAGTGAGATTGCACAGGGTCCCTGTGACAAGTGTTTCAGATAGAGATCCGCATTTCACAGCTCGGTTGTTGCAAAGCTTCCAGAGTGCCTTGGGCACTAGATTGACTTTTAGTACTGCGTATCATCCTCAGACTAACGAACAGTCTGAGCGTACTATTCAAATCCTTGAGGATATGCTTCAAGGGTTTATCCTTGACTTCAAGGGTTTGTGGGAGAGGCATCTGCCCTTGGTGGAATTTTCCTATAACAATAGCTTCCAATCGAATATTGGCATGATCTCTAATGTGTTGGGCCGAAGTGGGTGATGCACCTTTGTTAGGCCTAGAGTTAGTTCGGGAAATGACGAAGAAGGTAGCAGTTATCTGTAAGAGGTTAGTTATGGCCTAGAGTCGCCAAAAGAATTACGCAGACCGTAGGAGGAGACCCTTGTCTTTTGAGGTAGGAGACCATATGTTCTTGAAAATATCACCTAAGCGAGGTTTGATGAGATTCGAGAAGAGTGTGAAGTTATCTCCTCGATTTATTGGGCCTTTTGAAATCTTTCAGTGGATCGGGAGGTTGCTTACCGTTTGGCGTTGCTGCCACAACTATCCGAAGTGCATGACGTGTTTCATATTAGTATGCTTCGGAAGTAAGAGCCGGATCCATCACACATGTTGGATTGGACCGACTTGGAGGTAGATGAGGATGCCTTGTATGAGGAAGGACCGGTGAGAATCATGGATACACGAGACTAAGTTTTGCGAGGCAAAATGAACCCTCTGGTTAAAGTATTGTAGAGACACCACGAAGTTGAGGAAGCAACATGGGAACGTGAATTAGAAGTCCGAGAGAAATATCCAGACTTGTTTGTTGATGCCTAAACATGTATTAAGATTTTGATTATGATAATGAAAAGTATAAGCATTGTATATGTTTTAAATTATGAGAACATTGTATGTGTTATGGATATCTTGGAAACATGGGTTCGATACAAACATTGTATATGTTTTGAGAATAAGGAATATCTGTGTGTTGTATCACTTTTGAAAACATTGCAAATGTTGTATAAGTTTTGAACATTGTAAATGGTTTGGGAGAATTGTAAATTTCATTTTAATATGGAACTTGTGTATCAAGTCGATGAGATTGGATGGCCAGAGAATAGGTCATGGTATTGAATTTGTGAGAATAACATTGTCATGAAGGGTCTAATGTTAATTTTGAACTTGATTTGTAATTTCGGGGACAAAATTCTTTAAGAGGAAGAGGTTATAGCGATTCCTGTTTTAACCCGTCATTTGTTGTATTCTGGACTCGGGTTTGTATGGTTTTGAATAGTGATCCATATCTTGTTTCCCTTGCCTCCCCTATATTTTGGTTATTGGGTTGTAGTTGTGCATTTGGAACATGTTGGTTACTTGTTTTTCCAAACCTTGTTGCCCAGATTTTTGCTTCTTCGCTTGAGTGGCCATTCTTGCACTCGAGCAGACTATATAAATTTTGGTCCTCCGCTCGAGCAACCTTTCTTGCGCTCCTGCGGGTGGGTGCTTGAGCCGGCTTTCTTGTTCTCCAGCGGTTTGTCTATTGTTTGCAAAAATATTGGATGTGTGTATTCCACGCTCGAGCGGGTCTCTTTTTGCGCTCAAGTGGAACAACTTATTGTGTCTAACGCTCGAGCTTCAACTCTTCCGCTCGAGCGGACTATGCATATATTAGATCGCGAAAATGACTTTTTGCATTACTTTTTCATATCAATTTACTCCAAAATCCTAAAGTGAGACATTCTCTCTCTAAAATGGACACTCTTCTCTACATTTTCATCTAGTTTTAGTGATTTCCTCACCCCACTCCCTTTGTTAAAAAGATAGACCATCTCAAGATATACATTTTGAGTCGAATAAAGTTAGGTTTGAGCGTCTTTGGAGTTCCATCTTTGCCTTGCTTGTCTTCTCTTCTTGAGGTAGGGATTTTCTACACTTTGTTATGGTCTTTAACTTAGTTATTTGTGGTTGTGTAATAATGGAGGGTTTTGAGGGCATTTTCAACAAACTTATGGTTTGGGTATAAAATAGAAAGAGAGGTTTTTGGTGAATGAGAAGAACTTGATTGTGGGATTTGAAAATGATGTTGTATGATGTCAAAATTATTAATTTTGGTACTTGGTTGGGATGTCAAAATTATTAATTTTGGTACTTGGTTGGGATTTGGGAAAAAGAGGAATTTGCCCTAGAATGAGTATAATATTTATTTTGTATAAATAAGTGAAATTGATGTTGTAAACATGAAATTGGACAAGTATTGAAATAGATTGTGGAATTGAATAGGTGATATGTCTCATCTTTGGAAATTTTGAATAAATTATGTGTCTTGAGATTGTATACCTGTTTAGAAATATTTGTATTGGGCTATTGGTGGAGGATAGCTATGATTGTTGTAGAATTGCATGAGGATTAGGTGAATTAAAACTAATCCATGGCTGGTTATCATTGAATATGATCACGTTGTAAATATATTGTATATGTATGACCGTTTGGGAGGAGAAAGGGGATGGACTCCATTATAATTAAGTTGGCCAGAGTGTCCTGAGTGAAAGTCCCGAAACCTATACATGGGTGCCAATCCCGTGGATGAAATATTCGTAAAATGGCAGATTGAAATTTTTGTGTGTTAAGGGTGTGATTGTAGAACTAGTGAGTTATAGTCTCATTTGGGTTACTGAAAAATAATGGAATTGGCTCGTATATTGAAATGAATTGAAGGGAAATGAAATGAAATGTGGACTTAGTATTCTATGACTATATAAAAATGAGAATGTTTTATCCCTGGCATTGTATATGCACGTAGCACTCATATCTTTGTTAAATCTCATATAATGTGTTAGATCATTCCTACTGGGTTGTGGCTCACCCTATTTGGGAAAAACAATTTTTAGATATTGATGACACTCCTCCACCAAGGAAATAGCATTGGAGGGACTGTTGGGAAGCAAGAGCTTCTTTATTTTGTTTCATTTTTTGTATAGCCTAGGACTTAAATTGTATGAGCTAGTCTCTTTTTTGTTGTAACCAAGCCAAGACTTGGAAAGATGTGAGCCCTTAAGGCATTTATTTGTGTTAAACTCTTTTGTACTATTAACTCTAAGTAATGAAAGAACATTTTACTCTGATTCATGCTTTTAATTGTATTTATTTTGTGTTGGATTTATTGTATACTTCTGGGGGCGTTACAACTTGGTATCAGAGCGTACCGGGTTTGAATACTTCGGATACGTGGAAAGTGGCTAGTGCTACAATGGGTTTGTCTCACTTGTTAGAGACTTAAGTACGAACGATATGTATTATATGCTTATGTGACAACATGCTTATATGATTATATGGGTATGAGGTTTAGTTCCTATGATGTTGATTGGGTCTACGGGTTTTTGGAAGTTCTATTAGAAGAGCACTTGATCACTGTTGTTTCTAATTGGAACTTTAGCAACGCCATGGGACGGTCATTATCTAGGAAGGAAATTCGTATGTTTTTACATGATTATGTGCTTATGTGGAGTGAATTATTGTGGTACAACATATTAGGACGCGAGTGAGTCAGTCTCAGCACATTTGTAAATGTGCTAATCTTTTCGTTACCTTTATTAGGATGTCAGGATGTGGACATGGTGGTGGTAGGCGTGGTAGGCCTAGGAGGCATGAGATGCCTATACCGGATGAAATCCCGGCATAAGAGGAGGGAATTGGTCAGGCCAACGTGGCCGAGCTAGTAGGTTAGCAGACCATGGGTGCCTTAGCCCGTGAAATGACCGAAACTTTGTGGGAATCTATGGATATTCTTAGAGCTGAGAATAAAGTCCAGGCCCAGGTTGCTGAGGCAGGGCCATCTTTTTTGAAGAGGAAGTTTTTCCAGTCGAATCTGGATGAGTTTTTGGGCGATCCCAAGGAGCCACTGAAAGCAGATGAGTGGCTAGGGCAGATAGTAAAGACTTTTTGAGATGCACAGCATCGAAGACGGAGTTTTGAGAGTGACCCTGGCATTCTTCCAGCTGAAGAGAGATGCAGGTCAATGATGGAAGTATGCGCGAGGGCGCATTGGAGGGACTTGGGAGGCTTTTGTTGACGCCTTCCAAGACAAGTTTTTGCCTCCCACTATTAGGGAGAAGTTGAGAGACCAGTTTTCCAAGCTGGTGCAGTTCAATACACCAATGGCTGAGTTTGAAGCCACATTTACTAGTCTCTCTAGGTTTGCACCTAAGTTTGTGGCAACTAAGGAGCGCCGTTGTTGGGAGTTTGAGAAGAGACTAAGGACCGGGCTCATGTTTAGAGTAGGTGGATCCATGATTAGAGACTATGGGCGCCTTGTGGAGGCTACAGCCCATCTTGAGACTATTATGCAGGCAGAGGAAGAGAGGATGATGGGCTCCAGGAGGAGTCAGGATAGTTAGGGGAACGGAAAGAGGCAGAGGGGTTCTAACCCTCAATCGTCCCAGGGGGCTCAGTCGAGGTCTACCTTTCCAGTACCAAGTTCAGGTTCTAGGAGGAGTGGTTAGGGCGATGTGACTTGTTTTAAATGTAGTCAGTTGGGCCACAAGTCTCCAACTTGTCCATAGAGAGGAGGAGGGCAGCGAGCAACATTGTCTTCAGCTCATTCTTAGGGCGAGAGCCAAGGGAGAGGATAGCAGCTCACATGTTATCAATATGGGCAGGCAGGGCACCTGAAGAGGTTTTGCCCACAGTTGGGCGGCACGTCTGGTGCTTCTGGTTCGAGGCAGACATAGAGTCACCAGCCAACATAGTCAATACAGGCCTCAAGGGCCAATTATGGAGCCTCTTCGACTCAATCTGTGTAGTAGGCTTATGCTCCAAGGGGTGAGCAGCTAGATCAGACGCCAACAGGGCGTATGTATGCTGTTACCACACCAAATCTTGTACCGGCTCCATCTGTAGTGAGAAGTACCTTTTTGTTTTGCAATTCAGTTGCTAATGTGTTGATTGATACAGGTGCATCCCATTCTTTTATCTCATCTACATTTGCATCGGTTTTGGGGTTGGAGTTGGCATAGTTAGCATCTCTTATTTGTGTAGAGTCATCTATCGGTGGTGAAGTTATTCTAAAACAGGGGTGTCGAGGTTGTGACAAAGAGGTTGCCAGTCATCGACTTCTATTTGCATTTGTGTTGATTAATATGACTAGTTTTTATGTTATTTTGGGTATGGACTAGTTTTCTTCATACTGGGCTATTATAGATTGTTACTATCAGAGGGTTACTGTATGTACCTTGAGCGGTGATTGCTTTTATTTCTTGGGGGACTGCGTGGATAGAGTCTTATCACCGGTGTACGATTCGTGTGGGCAGAGTGAGCTTAGTTGTCTCCTTGCTAACTTTTTGAGTAGTGAGTGTTATGAAGGCCGGGTTGAGTTGCCAAGGGTAGTTTGTGAATACCCAGATGTTTTTCCTGAGGATCTTACTAGTTTACCACCCCACCGAGAGATCGAGTTCTCTACTAATTTAGTGCCTGGCACGGCACCCATTTCTATGGCATTGTATCGGTTTGTACCTGCTGAGTTGAGTGAGTTGAAGATTCAACTCCAGGAGCTGTTAGATAAGGGTTTTATCTGCCCTGGTACGTCACCTTGGGGAGCACCGGCTCTCTATGCTAAAAAGAAAGATGGAGCGTTGCAACTTTGTATCGATTATCGGAAGTTGAACCAGGTAACTATTAAGAACAAGTATCCAATGCCTCGTATAGATGATTTGTTTGATCAGTTGAAAGGGTCTTGTTGTTTCTCTAAGATAAACTTGAGGTCGGGTTATCATCAGTTGAGGGTAAGGAAGCAGGATATCCCAAAGACAGTATTTTGTACGCGGTATGGCCATTACGAGTTTCTAGTGATGCCTTTTGGGCTGACTAATGCACCGGCTGTATTTATGGATTTGATGAATTGGATCTTCCATGAGTTCCTACATCGTTTCATAGTCGTCTTTGTGGATGACATTTTGATTTATTCACCCTCTAAGAAGGAACACGAGAAACACTTACGAATAGTACTTGAGTTACTTAGAGCCCACAAGCTGTATGCTAAGTTCGGGAAATGTGAATTCTGGCTTAAAGAGGTTAAGTTCTTAGACCATGTGGTATCCGGGGAAGGGGTGACTGTAGATTCATCTAAGATAGAGGCTGTGCAAGATTAGGCATAACATAGGAATGCTTTTGAGATCCGTAGTTTTCTGGGGTTGGCCGGGTATTATCGGAGATTTGTGAAGGATTTCTCTAGACTTGCTTCACCTTTAACTGGGTTAACAAGGAAGGGAGTCAAATATGTGTGGGATGAGACTTGTGAAAAGTCGTTCTAGGAACTTAAAGTTAAACTGACCACTACTCTAGTATTGATTATTTCAGAGAGGGGTTTGGGTTATTCAGTTTATTGTGATGCTTCACTAGAAGGTTTGGGTTGTGTTTTGATGTAAGAGGGAAAGGTAGTAGCCTATGGCTCGCGGCAGTTGAAAACACACAAGAGGAACTACCCTACCCATGATCTAGAATTAGCAGCGGTGATATTTGCCTTGAAAAATTGGGGGCTTTATCTGTATGGCGAGAAATTTGAGGTGTTTTCCAATCACAAGAGCCTGAAGTGTCTGTTTACACAGAAAGACTTGAATTTGAGACAGAGGAGGTGGATGGAATTCATAGAGGATTATGATTTTGAGTTGCATGACCATCTGGGAAAGGCCAATGTTATGGCTGACACCTTAAATAGGACATCAATTAGCAGTGTGGCCTGTATCGCCATTCGGGGAATGGGAGATGTTGGGTGCTCTTGGGGAGTTTGACCTGCATCTTGGTGAGTCCATTGAATCTATGGCCTTGTTTACGGTAGTTGCCCAACCTAAACTTGTGAACCGAGTGTTAGAAGCACAGGAGAGTGACCTTGAAGTAAAAACCCTCAGGGAGAAGATTTCCAGTGGGAAAGTGGAGAGGGGCTTGAATGTGTATCCCAACCAAAGTGTGAGATATCGTGATCGTTTGTTTATGCCGGAGTCTTGCCAAGAGGAGGTACTCTGAGAGTTTCACTATTCACGCCTTACGATGCTTCCAGGAGGCACAAAGATGTATCACGACCATAGTTGTCAGTTTTAGTGAAGAGGTATGAAGAAGGATGTAACTGTGTTTGAATCGAAATGCCTTACTTGTCAGCAAGTGAAGGCCGAGCATCAAAGGCCAACGGATTTATTACAACCCTTACCTATAGCTCAGTAGAAATGGGAGCATGTCACGATGGATTTTGTTGTGCACCTTCTGAGGACTCAATAGGGTAGTGATGCCATTTGGGTGGTAGTTAACCGGTTAACCAAATTTGCGCACTTCATACCTATACGCGTGAGTGATTCGGTAGACTATCTTGCCGACATGTATATCAGGGACATAGTGAAATTGCACGGGGTCCCTGTGACGATCGTTTCGGATAGAGATCCACGTTACGGTTGTAACAGAGCTTGCAGAGTGCCTTGGGCACTAGATTGACTTTTAGTACTGCGTATCATCCTCAGACTGACGGGCAGTCCGAGCGTACTATTCAGATCCTTGAGAATATGCTTCGAGGGTGTGTCCTTGACTTCAAGGGTTTGTGGGAGAGGCATCTGCCCTTGGTGGAGTTTGCCTATAACAATAGCTTCCAATCGAGTATTGGCGTGGCACCATTTGAGACCTTGTATGATCGACTGTGTAGATCTCCAATGTGTTGGGCCGAAGTGGATGATGCACCTTTGTTGGATCCAGAGTTAGTTCGGGAAATGACAACGACGGAAAAGGTAGCACTTATCTATAAGAGGTTGGTTACGGCCCAGAGTTTCCAAAAGAGTTACGCCGACCGTAGGAGGAGACCCTTGTCTTTTCAGGAAGGAGACCATGTGTTCTTGAAAATATCACCTAGGCGGGGTTTGATGAGATTCGGGAAGAGTGGGAAGTTATCCCCTCGATTTATTCGGCCTTTTGAAATCCTTGAGTGCATTGGGGAGGTTGCTTACCGTTTGGCATTGCCGCCACAACTTTCCGGAGTGCATGACGTGTTTCATATTAGTATGCTTCAGAAGTATGAGTCGGATCCATCATACGTGTTGGATTGGACTGACTTGGAGGTAGATGAAGATGCCTTATATGAGGACAGACTGGTGAGAATCTTGGATACACGGGGACCAAGTTTTGCGAGGCAAAATGATGCCCTTGGTTAAAGTATTGTGGAGACACCACGAAGTTGAGAAAGCAACATAGGAACGTGAATTAGAAGTCCGAGAGAAATATCCAGACTTGTTTGTTGATGCTTAAACATGTATTAAGATTTTGATTATGATAATGAAAAGTATAAGCATTGTATATGTTTTAAATTATGAGAACATTGTATGTGTTATGGATATCTTGGAAACATGGGTTCAATATAAACATTGTATATGTTTTGAGAATAAGGAATATCATGTGTGTTTATCACTTTTGAAAACATTGTAGATGTTGTATAAGTTTTAAACATTGTAGATGTTTTGGGAGAATTGTAAATTTCATTTTAATATAGGACTTGTGTATCGAGTCGATGAGATTGGATGGTCGGAGAATAGGTCATGGTATTGAATTTGTGAGAATAACATTGTTATGGACGGTCTAATATTGATTTTGAACTTGATTTGTAATTTCGGGGACGAAATTCTTTAAGGGAGAGAGGTTATAGCGATTCCGGTTTTGACCCGTCATTTGTTGTATTCCGGACTCAGGTTTCTATGGTTTTGAATGGTGATCCATATCTTGTTTCCCTTGCCTCCCCTCTATTTTGGTTATTGGGTTATAGCTATGCGTTTGGAACAAGTTGGTTACTTGTTTTTCCAAAAACCTTGTTGCCCAGATTTTTGCTCCTCCGCTCGAGCGGCCATTCCTGCGCTCGAGCAGGCTATATAAATTTTGGTCCTCCACTTAGGCGGCCTTTCTTATGCTCGAGCGGGGTTTGCAAACTCTCAGTACTTTGCACGTCTGCAAAAGTACTGGAGGGGTGCTTTTCACGCTTAAGCGGAGTTTCTTATGCTCGAGCGGGTGGGCGCTCGAGTGGGCTTCCTTGCGCTCGAGCAGTTTGTCTATTATTTGTAAAAATACTGGATATGTGTATTCCATGCTCGAGCGGGTCTCTTCTTGCGCTCAAGCGGAACAACTTATTGTGTCTGATGCTCGAGCGTCAACTCTTTCGCTCGAGCGTCAACTCTTCCGCTCAAGCAGACTGTGCGTATATCAGATCGCGAAAATGACTTTTTATATCACTTTTTCAGATCTATCTGCTCCAAAACCCTAAAGTGAGACATTCTCTCTCTAAAATACACTCTCTCTCTCTCTCTCTACATTTTCATCTAATTTTAGTGATTTCCTCACCCCACTCCCGTGTTAAAAAGGTAGACCATCTCAAGATCTACATTTTGAGCCGAATAAAGTTGGGTTTGAGCGTCTTTGGAGTTCCATCTTTGCCTTGCTCGTCTTCTCTTCTTGAGTTAGGGATTTTCTACACTTTGTTATGGTTTTTAACTTAGTTATTTGTGGTTATGTAACAATAGAGGGTTTTTGGGGCATTTTCAACAAACCTAGGTTTTGGGTATAAAATGGAAAGAGTGGTTTTTGGTGAATGAGAAGAACGTGATTGTGGGATTTGAAAATGATGTTGTATGATGTCAAAATTGTTGATTTTGGTACTTGGTTAGGATTTGGGAAAAAGAGGGAATTTTCCCTAGAATGAGTATGATATTTATTTTGTATAAATAAGTGAAATTGATGTTGTCAACATGAAATTGGACAAGTATTGAAATAGATGGTGGAATTGAATAGGTAATATGTCTCATCTTTGGAAATTTTGAATAAATTATGTGTCTTGAGATTGTACATCTGTTTGGAAATATTGGTATTGGGCTATTGGTGGAGGATAGCTATGATTGTTGTAGAACTGCATGAGGATTAGGTAAATTAAAACTAATCCATGGTTGGTTTTCATTGAATATGATCATGTTGTAAATACATTGTATATGTATGACCATTTGGGAGGAGAAAGGGGATGGACTCCATTATAATTAAGTTGGCCGGAGTGTCTTGAGTGAAAGTCCCGAAATCTATACATGGGTGCCAATCCCGTGGACGAAATATTCGTAAAATGGCATATTGAAATTTTTGTGTGTTAAGGGGGTGATTGTAGAACTAGTGAGTTATAGCCTCATTTGGGTTACTGAAAAATAATAGAATTGGCTCGTATATTGAAATGAATTGAAGGGAAATGAAATGAAATGTGGACTTAGTATTCTATGACTATATAAAAATGAGAATGTTTTATCCCTGGCATTGTATATGCACATAGCACTCATATCTTTGTTAAATCTCATATAATGTGTTAGATCATTCATATTGAGTTGTGGCTCACCCTATTTGGAAAAAACAATTTTCAGGTATTGATGACACGCCTCCACCAAGGCAATAGTATTGGAGGGACTGTTGGGAAACAAGAGCTTCTTTATTTTATTTCACTTTTTGTATAGCATAGGACTTAAAATTGTATGAGCTAGTCTCCTTTTTGTTGTAACCAAGCCAAGACTTGGAGAGATGTAAGCCCTTAGGGCATTTATTTGTATTAAACTCTTTTGTACTATTAACTATATGTAATGAAAGAACATTATACTCTGATTCATGCTGTTAATTGTATTTATTCTATGTTGGATTTATTGTGTACTTCTAGGGGCGTTACATTTTCACTTTTTGGAAAATTTATTATACATCTCATACAAGAAAATGTTGATCCATTTAATTGTAAGAGTTTTCTTATGAACCAATTAGTCATTTTTTGTAACGCCTCAAATAAATGCAATGAATCCCTACTCATAAGAAATATACTTTCATTCATCAGAGTTCGTATACAAAAGGTGACACATGCGATATACATTCATAAATGACTCATCCTGAATCTACAGCATGTGTTACAAGTCATGCCTTAAAGGCTTACATTTTTCCAAGTCATTGCTTGTTTACAACAAAAGTGAGACTAGCTCAATACAAATAATGCCCTTGGCTATACAAAAGAAAATACAACAAAAGCATGGAGTACATGCTGGACACACAGACTAACTTAATTTCAATGGAGTCCATCCTTTATTTCCTCCCAAACATGGAGTACATCCCCTTTCTCCTCCCAAACATCATGCATATACAATATATTTAAATCATAATCATATTCAATGACAACCAACAAGAGATTAGTTTCATTTCACTTAATCCTCATACAATTTCTATAACAATCATAGCTATCCTCCACCGATAGCCCAATACAAATATTTCTTATAATGCCTCGAAAATAATACAATAATTCAACAGTAGAGACTAATACAAAATGACATAAACACAGTATTAGGCTTTCATTAATCAGAGTCCATTTACAAAAAGGGCACATGCATTACACATTCATAAGCTCTACCCTGAATCTATAGCATGTGGCACCAAACTAAATGATCAACAAAATAAATGCCCTACGAGCTTACAACTTTCCGAGACGATGCTTGGTTACAACAAAACGAGTCAAAAGCTCAATACAAATAAAGCCCTAGGTTTGTACAAAAGTAAATACAAAATAAACAAAAATGAGCTCTCAGCTCCACAATCCTCCCAAGCTACTGCCTTGACGGAGGCATATCATCGGCACCTGAAAATAGTTTTCCCAAATAGGGTGAGCTAAATCCCAGCATAAACAATCTAGCACAATATATGAAGTTCAACAAGCTTATAAACATGATACACATGACCAATGCTCAAAGATAAAATTGATTACAACTCTTTTTCCAAAACCATAATATGGCAAGTATTATACCCCAATCCATCTGATATCAACTCGTTTCATGTCATTTCATATCTCCTTGTAGACACCTCATTTTTTACCGCCCTTCAGACTTGGGCGCTTTATTCCGAACACTCGATGATGAAAGTTACACTGTTCAGTCTTTTGAAATTCTCAGCGAAGAAATTTGGATTCAAGCTCTAATCCCAAACCTTGCACCCCATTTTGGCCAAAACTATTTTATACCTTAAAACCCTCTCTTTCAAAATATTTTTGAAAATGTTTCTACGATGTTCCGAGGCTTATATTTCGTTAAAAATTGCACTTTTCGGTAAACCGAGTAAGGACAAAGTGAAAATAAATGGAAGAAAGGTGAAATCTTTGAAAAATCTTTAAAAACATCTTATTTAGAGGTTTGGAGTTGGAGAAAATAGGAGGGGAGGGAAGAAAATTAGTTAGGGAAATGGTTGAGCTTGAAACTGTTAAGAGAGAACTGAGTAGCCTATACTAAACCAAGCCTATCTCTTTGTACACTTAGAATTTAGATGTGAGGCTACCTCCATTTGAAATTAGACTTCCAGGGCTTCAATTTAGACTCAAGAATCACCTAAAACCAAGTTCGGATGAGGGAGATATGCCCGTTTGAAGTCGAGCCTAAAGTGCAGTCTTTTAGACCCGACTGGGTGTATTTAGAACCGGTTGAGCCTCAATGAAAAAATTTCCTGGGTTGCTTTTTAGGCCCGGCCATGTGTTTTTAGGCCCGGCCATGGGTTTTGAGGCCCGGCCAGGTCTCAATGGCGCCAGACAGAAAGTTGGTGGGAATTGAACAAATATCTTTGTTTGAAGATATTTTTGACCATTTTAGCTCAAATTCTATAAAATATTCGTCATGACCGGCCAATACTTGGCCTCAAAACAAAGTCCAACAAAATATTCGTACAATAATGGGGCCTAAAGCGGAAGCTAATGATAACAAAACGTCCATTGAGCAATGCATAAATGCCAGGATGCAAAACATATGACATCATGTATAGATATATATGTCACACACAGTCCACAATCTACTAGTTCCAGTTATGTACAAAAGTTAATAATTCAAAAGTTATACATACTAACAAGATATTCAACAAAACCAATGACCCGACAATATGTGATGTAAAAGAAATTCCACAAAAAGGCAAAAGGCTTCCACTTGGGGAGGCTCGATACAACAGGATCAACAAGGCTCCTGGAGCTAACCTAGGGCTGTCCTTCGAGCTGATTACCTACATAAACATATATAAAAGCAAAGTGAGCCAGGCTCCATGAATAATAATGATGTAAAGAGATTCGGGTAGATAGGCATGTGTCTTGAGGAATATTTATCTAACATTTACGGGTCTCCGTCGTCATACTCCAGAACGGCCTCGGGCCCACAGAAGACGGAACGGCCTAGGGCCCAACGTGATGCATAACGGCCTTGGGCCCAACATAATACAAAACGGCCTTAGGCCCAACCGTATCTTATCGTATCATTGTATCTTATCATGGAGTATATGGAACATCGACATGTCTCCACCTCTCCTTGGGCCCAATGCATGTATGTATGGACCCAAGAGGTGACTCGTACGGACCCTAGAGGTGACTCCCATTGTAACACTTAGTTCCATACAGCACATTGTTCCATACCCAAAACTCATGAGTCTTAAAGACCAAATAGTTCATATCATCTCATAGTATAAACGAAACGGCCTTAGGCCCACCATATCATATTATAAACATCTCACATTTCATATCTATATTCCATATTATAGGTCTTGTAACCCACTCATTCACATAAAACATAACTCCAGGTCGTCACAATAGTTATGTATCCAAATAAATATAAATGAACGTATCTGCACAATGCTATACTCACCAGCAAAAATAATGGATTATAGCACCATTTATCCCAAATATGCCATTCGCCATCATAATGCATAAACCATAATCTCGAACGTGCTAAGTACAATCAAGGTACACAATTCATAAACAGAAATAGATATATATCATTATACTATTATTACTCATAGTGATACGATTGAACGATGGTCCTCTCCTGCACGTGCCCTACACAGAGCACATAACTCGTAAGTACATCACTTTTCGTTAGTTTTCTCTTTTTCTTCTATGTCTGATTCGCTAAATCCTATGCAATTAAACACATTACAGAAACATCAAATGGACATATTAACACGTTCAGAGGGTTGAAAAGAGAAAAGGAAAGTAACAGAATTTTCCATCCTTGGTCGCACGTGCGGAAGGCCTTCGCCGCACGTGCGGAAAGGTGCGCCACATGTGCGGCTCCACACTTGCATTTATTTTAGAATGCAATCTTGGTCTCCCATATTTTCCGCACGTGCGGTCGTATGCTCTGTTTTGAGCAGTCCAAAATTCATCAAAAACTTAACTTTGTAAGGTATTTCAAGGCTCAAATATAAGTAAAATTCTTTTCAATATCACAATATAGGAACATAATAAACATGAGTCCCAAACCTAAATAGATCATAATTCATTTAAAGGCAATCTATATAACTTGAGGATCATATTCTTTTCATCTTTTCACCTTTTCTTGGTGAATTCCAAAGGAATATAATATATATATAGAGAGAGAGAGAGAGGGAGAGAGAGAGAGAGAGACCAAAACATGCAACCTTGAAGCTATTCTCACAAGTTAACTCAAAACAACCCAAAATACAAGAATTAACTCTCAATTTGAATAAACACAATGAAACTTGATGATTTTCATGGATTTTATCTCGAACAAGTTCTTTAACTCAAAACCCTAACTTAGGTGATTATAAAACTTCATTTTAGTGATTGATATTCATAAATCAAAGGGAGATTTAGGGTATTTGAGTTGTTTTTCACTCACCTTGACCTTCAATCTTGAGTTTTCTCAAATTCTTTAAGCTCTTACTTGATTTCCCTTTTCTCTCTCTCTTTTCTCTTCTCCTTTTCTTCTTTCCCAGGAGATATTTTGTGTTGAACAATAACTAAGTCATGGGCCTAGTAGACTATTTAAGGCTTAAACTCAAATTAATCAATTTAATTCATTACGAATCAAATTTTTACAAAACTTTATATTATAACCTAAAAATCATGCTAATCATAATTGTAAGGTCAATTTTCGGTTATCTCACTTCTAAGGCTTTCTATTTCCAAACCAAAGGTCTCAATTTTAACAAATTTTTCTAATAACCGACAGGTATAATGTCATAATCATATAAATCACATAAGTAAACACAATTTCAACATCAAGCATATAATTACCCATATAATTAAAGGCTTAAAGCATATAAGAGGGTTGGGTTATTACACAAACACTGGTTGTCCTCTTAGAAGATCCCCAGATCGGTAAAGTCACCTTACTCGGGTCCAGAGTGCTTGGGGGGTAACAGCCTTGTCTGAAGAAATCCTGTAAAACTACCTTGCAAAAAGAAAAATAAAGCAAAAGAAACAAAAATCAAAAACAGCACAGCACCTCGGCTCAGACAGAAACAACACTCAGTTGCAATCATAAGCTCGACAACTGTACTCAAACACTGATTTCTGCCCCAAAACTGATACTCTCAAACTGATACCCAGACTTGCAACTGATACATACATTCCTGTAGAGTTTCACTCTAAAAGCACGTATCAAACAAGTGAGAGCCAAAAACACCCATATGATGGGGTAGGGTTATCCTGTCCTAATTTCGTCAGGAGCTAGAGATTCACTACGCAAACAAGCAGTTTCAAACAATTCCTGCATTCGGGCGAGCAACCTATCCTAATTTGGAACGGTCTCTATAGTTTTCGATATGCAACTAGGTCGATTGGTCAAAAAGGGTACCTCAGCAAGACTACCTAATATACCTCTCGCTCCTAACACCGAGAAGTGAAAGGAGGATCAAACGGTATAGCGGTAGCCCAGATCCAAGCGTTGTATTCCCATCGTGGCAGAGCCCGCAACCGGTCAGCGTTTTGGCAAGCTTTTCCAAGCAAGCCTCCGGCAAACCGTTTAGGAATCGCAAATGGCAAACACTGTGACTTAGGCACACCAATGCAAATGCAATGCAAAGAAACACATAAGCATAGATAAAACAACATATCATGAGTTCGAGTCAAGTTCTCTAAATCCCCAGCAGAGTCGCCAGAAACTATGGACTCGCCTTTTTCTACGCCCCCAGCTTTCAAAAAGGGTTTGAAAAGAAGGCCTCACAGGTCAGACTCCCGCAGTTCTGAATCTAGTCTCACAAGTGTAATGTGAAACTGATAAACACCAAAGAGTCAAAATCCGACAAATCTTTTGAAAAATGATTTTAAATCAAATAATGCCAAAATTGGACTGCTTTGCCAGATTATAGAGTCGCCACCTAAATATTTTATTTTGGGAAAATTTAGGAAACCCTGACTCGTGCCAAAGGCCACGTGTCCGTCATCACCAAAGTTGCATCGGCTCGGGAACTTACGTACGAAAGGGGAAGGTCATGAATTGAGCACCCCCGTTCACTTGATCAATGATCGGCCTCTACTAATCATGATATGTCATTTTCTAAATGTTATGTGTTTGTATTCCAATTATTAAACTAGCCTTACTATGAGATGCACACAAGCAAGTATAGACTAGTTGCAAGACTTGGAACAATTCAACTCATGTTTGTTTTGGAAAATGGTTTGAATTTGCCACCCTCAAGTGGGCTTAAAGATGCAGTTTTTCCACCTCAAGTGGGCTTAAAACAGGATTTGCCACTCAACAAAGTGGGCTTTAAAACATACATTCGTTGAACTATTCCAATTCAAACAACAAGCCTTCATCCACAGGCATTCATGCAGTTTAGCAAATAAGCACATAGCCTCATGGCAAGCATGCTAAATATGGAAACATGGCAATCACACTCATGCAAGTATGCTAAAGCATAAAACTCACCGAGTACTCCGAGCCAAAACAAAAGCTAGTTAGAAAAATGCATGATCCTAACTATGTTAAGTGTCTAATGCAACACATGCAATAATGTAACTAAATAGGCTCGGCAACTTAATCACGGTATTTGCAACACTTTGATAGCATGATTTAAAACACATATTCAAAGAAGTATTTAAATTACAATGTAGTTTGAATGATGCGCCGAGCCTCGGTGCATGCAAGACAAATGAATGGATGCAAACATGCGAGCATAAGGTATGCTAGTTGAAAATGTCCCTAATCTAACCATCAAAAGAGATTAAATAAAAGGGAGAAAGACGCGGGGTTGGAAGACATGCACACATGCACGCACACTTATTACAACCTTATGCCCTCACGAAGAAGGGTCTGAATGAATAAAGCTAACCAACTAGCTAAGCTAAATTATTACAACACTTGAAATGAATTAACTAACTATTCTAAGCTAATTAATTATTACAACACAAAATGAATTGACTAACTTATTCTAAGCTAATTAAATATTACAAAACGAATTAAGTAGCTAAATACTAAGCTAATTAAATACAAAGCAATTAAACTATTTAATTAGCTACCACTAATTAATTAAACAAAGTAATTAAATGGCCTCGGGAAGTGAGGGATGCATGCTCGGTTTCTCCACCCGAAAACCCACCGCCTTGCCGTTGAACGCCTCTGTTTGCATATATTTGAACACTAACAATGCTGCTAACTTCTAGAATGCCTCTGCTCCCCTTTTCTATCAAATTGAGCAAAATTTCATTGGTGGCCGGTCGGCTACTGCTGGTGGTCGTCGGCCACTGCTGGTGGCCGGTCGGCTACCCCTGCCCTAAACTTCTTTTTTTGCTGCAACAGAGAACAAATAGAGGCAGAGCAGTGTATTCTCAAGGGTTATCTGTACTGTTACCCTCCTTGTCGTCACACAAGCTCAAAGGGATGTAACTCTTGGCTCTCAAACCATCAACCAAGCAATTTCCATGCATGATGGTCAAAGAACCAAGTTTGTACAAGTTTAATGAGTGTGAAAAAAGACTCAAAAAGACCACCACCCTATCATGCATGATCAAGGGTGATGGTGACCAAGGAAAGTGGCACATTTCATCACTTTAAGTATGAAATGTCCCATTTTCCTTGTGTTCGAATTAACATCCAATTTGAACACATGCAATGCAACACGAAAGATGCTTATCTTCCCTTTTTTACTTTGTTCATTTTTGTTTACTTATTTTAGTTACCGATTCATTCTTTAATCGATTAAGTCCATTGGTGAGTGTCTTCTAAAGCGAAAGAAGTGTCAACCAAGGGGTAGTTCGAGGCATGAGGGAAGCTTCATGCCATTGGTAATGAACCCTTAAAAGAGGATTAAACCATTAAGCATGAGCCTCAACCTCAAGGTTAAACAACCCTAAGGTTGAAACAACCCTCAAAGCAAATGAAAAAGTGAAGCAAAGAGGGAGGTTGTAGAGTTTTTAAGTACTAGAATTAGGCATGAAAAAGCATTAAAACATGCAACCAAGACACACAAATGATGCTCAAAGCCTAGAAACACTAAGCTAGCGAAGGAAATTACACCACAACTATGCAATACAAAGCTCAAATGACCCAAATAGCCTAAAACAGAGCTAAAGAAGGCCAAAATAGAGGCAAAAACATGCTAGACAAAAGCTAAGTTAGGCTAGAAAAACATGCTAACACATGGAGCTAACTAGGCATGCAAACAAGACACAAGGAGGAAAGGCTAACCCCTCCAATTTTGGACTTCAAAAGAAGGTTTTTGTCACTAAAAAACCTCTGGATTTCAGTAGTTAAAAGGCCCAAAAATTTGATTTGAAAGTGAGGGAAAATAGCACAAAAAGCTTAACAAGCTAAGGAGCTAAAAAGGTGGACAACCCCCTAACTCAAAGAGGCTCAAACCACCATTTTTAAGCCTTAAAACAGAGTTTTTTATGCTTCAAAAACAGCCTTAAAACAGTTGAAAAAGATAGGAAAATAAGCATGCACAATAAGCTCAAACCTCCTTCCAAAGCTCAAATAAGACTCCAAGAGACCTCAGCTCCAAGGTGGTCAAGTTTGATTAAGGGTTGATGTGCAAAAGTGTAGAGAAACTAGACAAGTGTATTCAAAATAACAAGAGAGAGAGAGAGAATTCTAGAGAGAGAGAGAGAGAGAGAGAGATTTTTGGTCTAAAATGTCTAACCCTCCAAAATGGGGAAGGCACCCCCCTATATATAGAAAAACAAGTCTTGAACTTGGATACATCTCACCATATATGTGTATGAAGATGCAGCTCAGTGAGCAACAGCTAGCACAGCTGCCAACAAATATCTGGAAAAAGGGGCCGTCGGCCACCACTAATAGCCGACAGGCACAAGCCATGGCCGAAAGATCCTAAGGTTGGCCGACAAGTCACCCTCTCTTCCAAGCTAGAGGCAACAAGCTCTTGGTCCAAAAACATGCACAAAACAAACAAGGTTTAGAGGCTCAAAGACAAAGCGTTTCGCCGAGGATTCCAAGCGCTCAAAACGAACACAAATAAACACAATCATCGAGTGCAAAAATGATGACGTCCAAGTCTTGAGGACGGTTAAAAATGGGGTATCTACAATTGCATTTATTGATTTTGTCCAACTTGTATCCGAAATCATCAAGTAATCAATTTGCTCATTAATGGTTTTGAAAATGATTCCAACCTTCTCTCGAGGCTTTCCATGACAGAGAAGTGTGAGAGGGATAAACAGAGTTCAAAACACTCTGTCTGCACTGTTTTCACTTCAGAGCACAAAACAGAATTTTGCATAACATTGAGGCACGGCCGGCCTTCTTTAGGCCTGGCTGGGCTTCATTGAGGGCCGGCCAGTCATCAATGTTTAGTCAGCAGTGTATTTTCCAGAAAGCAGAGGGCAGTCACTGAAGGTGAAACAGAATGGTCTGGGCAGACAGAGAAGTTTCTGGACGCTACGCATGCGAGCATTGTGCATCCTTGTTTAATGATTAATTATTAATTATTATTGTTTTAATTAATTATTGATTATCGTAATTAATATTGTCATAGCAATGTTTTGTTAAATGGGTAGTTTATTTTGCTGTAATAGAGTAACTAGTCAGTTAATTCTTTAATTTATTCATTCGGTTTTGTAATAATTAGTTTAATTTGGACTTTCGGAATTTGATTCACACCCTCTTGCACGAGGGCAATTATGTAATAAGTTGTATGTCTTCCAACCCCACGTCTTTCTCCTTTTTACTTACTTGCTTATGATGATTAGCATAGGAACAACATTTTTCAAATTAGCATTCTTATACTTTGCATCCATTGTCTTACATGCATCCAAGGCTCGGCCCATCATACTAACACAATATCAATGTTCAAATTCATTACTTGAATACATGTTTCACTGTATGTCTTGAATGAAATCATATGCCATGCTCATAGCCGAGCCTGGCAATTTCATATCGTATGCGTTACATTAGTCATATTGCATTAGTTAGGACCATGCATTTTTTCTAACTCTTTTGTTTATTTTGGCTTGGAGTACTAGGTGAGCTTTTACTCGCTTTAGCATCTTGCATCGAATGTTTGTGTTACCATGTCAAAGCATACTTCCATGAGGCTAGTTGCTTAAATGATATAACTGTTTGAATGCCTGTAGATGAAGGCTAGTTGCTTGAATTGGGATAGTTTGATTAATGTCCATTTTAAGCCCACTTTTTTAAGTGGCAAATTCACAAAACGATTTCAAACAAACATGAAATCAAATTTTCCAATTCTTGCAAATTAGTCTATACTTATGTGTGTCACATAGTAAAAATAGCTAATAAATCGAAACAAGAGCGTATAATGTAATTAAAAATCACATCATGATTAGTAAAGGCCAATCTTTGATCGAGCGAGTGGGGTGCTCAATTCATGACCTTACCCTCTCGTACCTGAGGTCCCGAGCCAAGACAACTTTGGTGATGACGGATAAGTGGCCTTTAGCATGAGTCTCGGGTTTTCTAAATTTTCCAAAAATATTTAGGTGGCAACTCTGTAATCTAGCAAAGCAGTCCATTTTTGGCATTTGATTCAAACATCAGTTTCCAAAAAGAATGGCCAGATTTAGACTTTTTTGAGTTTTCACTGTTTCACATTGCACTTGTGAAATTAGATTCAGAACCACAGGAGTCTGAACTATAGGGCTAGTCATATCCAAAAGGAGCATGAAAAGTCGAGCTACACTCCTTAATTCATGAGTCATATCCATTGTTAACCAGACAACCCAAACGAGACTACAACTCGGTGGTTTTCTTACCACACAACCATTACATATAAATACTTCAATTTGCCATTTTACGGAAATTTTGTCTGTGGGAATCAGCACCCATGTATACACAATGTTTTCGAGACTTTCATCTTGGACGCACAGGCCAACTTAATTCAATGGAGTCTATAGCATTTTCTGGTTTACACCCGATCCATTTTGTATTTTGGACTCGGATTTTGTAGCCTCGAAAGGTTGTTCATGTCTTTTCCCTCCTATCCTTCCTTAAATTTGGTTATTGGATTATATTGGTCTTGTTTGGAACAGGTTGGTTGCTTATTTTGGAAACTTTGTTGCCCAGATTTTTGCTCTTCCGCTCGAGCGGCACTTCTCGCACTCAAGTGGGCTTTGCAAACTATCAGTATTTTTGCAGATCTACAAATATTGGAAGAATGTATTCTACACTCGAGCGGTGTTTACTACGCTCGAGCGTCCAATCCTGAGCTCGAGCGATGTCCTTCATCTGCAAAACTTCTGCAAGTGTGTATTCTATACTCGAGCGTCACTTCTTGCGCTCAAGTGGAACAGTGTGTCTGACACTCGAGTGTCACTTCTCATGCTCGAGCGGACTGCGTATATATCAATCCGTGAAGGCAAATTTTTAGTTCACTTTTTTATCCCTCTTTCTCTCTAAAACTTTCCCAAAACCTAGATCTTGAGTTTCTCTCTCTAAAACTCATCTTCTTTCTACTATTTCACCTAGATCCATTGAGTTCTCCACCTAAGTGCCTTTGAGAAAAAGTTAGAGCATTCCTAGAGCTCCGTTTTGATCTTATTGGAACCTGGTTTCGGCATCATTGAAGTTTCGACCTTACTTTGCTCGTCTCCCAACCTTGAGGTAGGGACTTTCTACACTTTCTTATGGTTTTAACTTAGTTATTTGTGGTTGTGTAACAATGGTGGGTTTTGGGAGTATTTTGGACAAACCTAGGGTTTGGGATGTGAAATCAAAAGAGGGGCTTTAGTGAATGAAATATAAATGGTCATGGGGTTTGAAAATAAGATTATATTATGTCGTAATAGTTAATTTTGACACTTGGGTTGACATTTGGGAAAGTGGGAAGTTTTACCTAAATTGGTTCAAATAGTTATGTTATACAAATAAACGAAATTGATATCATAAATATGAAATTGGATGAAAGTTGATATAAATGGTGAAGTTGGATATGTATTATCTCACACCTTTGGGAATTTGAATAAATTATCTGTCTTGAGATTGAATATGTGTTTAGAAATATCTGTATTGGGCTATCGGTGAAGGATAGCTATGATTGTTGTAAAAATTGCATGAGGATTAGGTAAATTGAAACTAATCTCTTGTTGATTGTCATTGAATATGACTAAGTTTTAAATACATTATATATGTATGATTATTTAGGAGAAGAAATGGGATGTACTCCATTGTTTGGGAGGAGATAGAGGATGGACTCCATTGAAATTAAGTTGGCCAGAGTGTCCAGGGTAAAAGTCCTAAAACTGAGCGTATACATGGGTGCCAATCCCGCGGACGAAATTTTCGTAAAATGGCAATTTGAAGTGCTTGTGTGATGATTGTGTTAATTTGGGAACCACTAAGTTGTAGTCTTAGATAGGTTGCTTGAAAGGCAATAAAACTTGCTCATGAATTGAGATGAAATGATTTAACTTGAGATGAACTGAGGGAAAGTGAACTGAGAATAAGGATTTGGTACCTTATGATTGTGTAGAATACGAATGTTTTGGCATAGACATTGTATATGCACATTGTACTTATATCTTTGTTAAATTTCATATACTGTGCTAGATTGTTCCGACTGAGATTTAGGCTCACCCTATTTAGGAAAAATCATTTTCAGGTGTTGATGTTATGCCTCCACCAAGGCAATAGCTTGGAAGGAGTTTGGAGCACGGGCTTCTCTTTTGTACTTATTTGAATAGCCAAGGGCTTAAATTGTATGGAGTTAGACTCTCTTTTATTGTGACCAAGCAATGACTTGGAAAGATGTAAGCATATAGGGCGTACGATTACCTATTTAGTTTTCAGTTCTCTTATCATTGTAACACGTGTTGTAGATTCATGATGAACAATTTGTGAATGTATAATGCATGTGTTAACTTTTGTATACGAACTCTAATGAATGAATGCATTTTATTTATGTTATTCTTTTGCTTATGGTTGGGATTTATTGTAATATTCTGGGGGCGTTACAGAGTCCATCCCCTTTCTCCTCCCAAACATAGAGTACATCCCATTTCTTCTCCCAAACATCATATATATACAATGTATTAAACACAATCATATTCAATGACAATCAATAAGAGATTAGTTTCAATTTACATAATCCTCATGCAATTTCTACAATAATCATAGATATCCTCCATCGATAGCCCAAAACAAATATTTCTAAATAGATATACAATCCTCTCAACAGATAAATTATTCAAATTTCCATATGTGGGAGGTGATACACATCCAACTTCACCATTTATATAAACATTCATCTAATTTCATATTTCCATTTCCAATTTCATTATTTATGCAAAATAATTACTTGAACATTTTAGGACAAAACTCCTCTTTTCCCAATCTCATCACAATCACCAAAAATCAACTATTTTAGCATAACCCAAAGCCATATCCATCCCCATAACCATTTCTAAGATATCCATTATAAAACCCCTCTTTGGAATTGAGACCCCAAACCCTAGGTTTGTTAAAATTACTTCAAAACCCAATGTTTCTCACACATCAAGAAAATGACTAAGTTAAAACTCATAGAGAGTGTAGAGAGTCGCTACCTCAAGCTTAGATGACCAAAGCAACAATAGAGGAACTTCAAAGATGCCGAAATCAACTTTTACTCGGATTGAAACAGAGCTCTAGACACGCTCTATCTTTTAAACAAAGGCCCACGGGTAGAGAAACCAACAGATCTAGGTGAAAATGTAGAGAGAATGTGAGTTTTAGAGAGAGAGAGTCCCGATCTAGGGTTTTGGGCGAAAAAGAGATGAAAAAGTGGTGTAAAATGAGGCTGCTGCGAACTGATATACGTACAGTCTGCTCGAGCGTAAGAGTTGATGCTCGAGTGTCAGACACAATAAGTTGTTCCGCTCGAGCGCAAGAAATGTCCGCTCGAGCGCAGAATACATACATCCAGTAGTTTTGCAGACAGAAGAACATCGCTCGAGCGCAAGAATGGCCGCTCGAGCGCACACCCGCTTGAGCGTAAGAAACACTGCTCGAGCGTAGAATACACTCTCCTAGTATTTTTGTAGACCTGTAAAAGTACTGAGAGTTTACAAAGCCCGCTCGAGCGCGAGCAAAATTCTAGGCAACAAGAGTTGGGAAAACAAACAACCAACCTGTTCCAAACACGACCACAACAATCCCAAATCCAAGTTTAAGGAAAAAGAAGATAAGCAAGACATATTCAATAGGACGAAACCAAGAAACCCACATCCAGATTACAAGGGTCGGGTCAAAACCGGAATCACTATAACCTTCCCCCTTAAAGAATTTCGTCCCCAAAATTTCAAATCAAGTTTTACAGTTATGTTTAAACCAAACATAATAATAATACATAACCAATTCTAATACCATGACCTGTCCCCCAGTCATCCATTTCATCAACTTGATACACAAGTCTCAATATTGAAGAAAATCCACATTTTTCAAAACATTTACAATGTTTACATTAAATTCGTGTTTCCAAAACATACACAACATATACAATGTTCTCATACATTCAAAACATATACAATGTTTTCATATTTTATTAACATAACAAAATTCCATTACATGTTTTCATATTTTCTCACTGACTTCCAACTCGCATTCCCAAGTTGCTTCCTTAACCCCGTGATGTTTCCATAATACTTTCACCAAGGGAATCGTCTTGCCTCGCAAGACTTGTTCCCAGGTAACCAAGACTCTCACCGATCTCTCCTCATATGATGCATCTTGTAGCTCGAATTTTTTTCCCCTCCTTTCGAAAGCTCGAATGAAAGCCCTACAGTTTGGACTCCCGCGGTTTTGAATCTAATCTCACAAGTGCAATGTGAAATTGATAATCACCAAAGTGTCCAAATCTAGCAAATCTTTTTAGAAAATCAATTTTAAATCAAATAATGCCAAAATTGGACTGCTTTGCCAAATACATAGTTGCCACCTAAATATTTTATTTTGGGGAAATTTAGGAAACCCTGACTTGTACCAAAGGCCACGTGTCCGTCATCACCAGATTTGCCTCGGCTCGGGAACTTGGGTACGAGAGGGAAAGGTTCTGAAATGAGCACCCCCGCTCGCCCGATCAAAGATCGGCCTCTACTAATCATGATACTGTAGACGTCCCCGAACGCATCCCGGGGGAAGGGAGTGCGAATCCCCCCCGTTCTGGTTCGATATTGGGTCACTACAGTGCGAAGGACTCAAATGTCACGGTTCTTAATCTTGAACCAAAGAGTCCAAATCTGGCAAATCGTTTTGAAGAAAAACAGATTTTTTGAAAAGTAGTGCCAAACATGGACTGCTTTGCCAGATTACAGAGTCGCCACCTAAATATTTTAAAATGGGGAAATTTAGGAAACCCTGACTCGGTGCCGAAGGCCACGTGTCCGTCATCACCAAAGTGATCTTGGCTCGGGAGCTTGGGTACGATCGGGGAAGGTCAGCTATGAGCACCCCCTCTCGCCCGGTCCGAAGACCGGCCTCTACTAACCGTGATATCCGATTTTGAAAACATTACATGTTCTTATACCGGTTATTAGCCTAGAATTACTATGTTATGCGCACAGCAAACAAGTATAGACCAAATCGCCCAAGTTTGAACAAAACACTACATGTTTGTTTTGAAAGCGGTTTGCTACTCGCAAGTAGGCTAAAATGCAGGTTTTGCCATCCTCAAGTGGGCTTTAGAAAAGATGATTTTGCCACTATCCAGTGGGCTTAAAACTCATAGTTTTAATGCATTATTCCAACTTAGGTAATTCAACCTCCATCCACAGGCATTCAAGCAGTTATATCACATAAGCAGCTAGCCTCATGGTAATCATGCTATTATGGTAACATTCACACGCATGCGATATGCTAAAGCATAAAAACTCACCTAGTACTCCAAGCCAACACAGAAGCTTATTAGAAATCCATGCATGGACCTAAGCATACTGAAATGTCTAATGCAACGCATACAAAGATGCAATCTAGGTAGGCTCGGCTATCCTAAACATGGCATATGAAATGCTACAAATAACACGTATTCAATTTGGAATTGAAATACAATGCAGTTTGTATGATGTACCGAGCCCGGTGCATGTAAACAAATGCATGGATGCACGCATGCATAGCATAAGGTATGCTAAAATAAACGTGCCCTAATCTACCATCGAAGCAGGTAAATAAAAGGGAGAAAGAAGTGGGGGTTGGAAGACATACACACACCCACGCACACTTATTACAAAATTGCACCCTCACTCGGAGGGACCAAAAGAATATACAGGCCAAATAATAAATCAACTATCCTAGCTAATTAATTATTACAGGCCCTTAATTAAATAACAAAATGCAGAATAGAGATGGCCGCAACCCTGCCTCGGGATGCGCGAATGATGCATGCTCGATCCAACTTGCACGGAAAACCCACACCGCACCACTGCTGCCTCTGTTTCACTGTCCTGCTTCTCTGGAAAATTGCAAAAGTCCTGGAACAGGCTCCCTGTATCCTAAGGATCATCATCGGCTGGATAGAATGTCCACCGGTCGTGTATAAAGTCCACCGGCTGGAAATGAAGCTATCGGCAATAAATACATTGCCGGTCGGCACTCTATACTGCCGGTCGGCACAAAATTCCTGCAGAAGACAGTTTGACAGCAGCAGAGGGCAAAGCAGTGTATGGCATGGAATTTCAAGCAAATGTGTGCATGGACACACCCCCTATCATGCAATAGGCTCAAGGGAGCATGGCCCTCGACCCCCGGGCCATCAATCACGCATTTCAATGCATGATGGCCCGAAAGCCAAGTTAGCAACTTTCAATGGAATGAAATGCATACAAACAAACAAGAGGCCCAACCTTTATCATGGTTGATCAAGAGGCAAGGCAATGCACAACAATGCACATGCGACCTAAGCATGCAAGCAAACATGCGAACATGCGATGCAACTACGTGGCATACACAATGCTAACAACATAACATGCACAACGCATTGAACATGGCATACACAATGCAAGATGGGCTTACACCAATACAAGGAGGCCATTAGGTGAAATGAGGCAACCGAAATGCACACAAACATGTCCAATGCATGGACCAATCCTAAGATACAACATGTAACTCTAACAAGGCATGGTAAATGATGAAACATGGCATATAATGGTGCATGTTTCAGATCTGAAATGGCATGCAAAATGACTCCAAAATGACTCCAAAGCATGCAAACATTCATGTAATGCATTGTTAAGGACTTAAGCACTAAAGCTAGTGAGATGCAATACACTATAAGCATGCAAAGCGATGCTCAAATGATGAAGACAGCCACAAAAAGTCCTCATGCAGCCCAAAATAATGCTAAAACATGTATGAAATGTAGCCAAAATAAGCTAGCATGCTTGGCTAAATTAGCATGTGATTTTGACTAGCTAGCATGATTTACATGGCAAGTGTATGATGCAAAGCCCAAACAGGAAAAGTCCCTTCTACAACACTGATGAGGGACCAAAAATATGACTACTCACAGTAGATGACAGCCCCCAAATCAATATGCAAACATGCTAAAAATGCCATGCAAGATTGAAGCTAACAAAGGCTATAACATGAGGTACCCCAAACATTCATCAGACCAACAAAGACCCTTAATGAAATATGTCCAGGGGGTCAAAACATGACCCTTTTCAGTTCTGATGATGGCCCAAAAACAGAAGCAAGGTAGGCTAACAAAGCATGCAAAAATGGAGACCAAAGAGGGGGTAATGAAGCAAGTCATACATGGAGGTCCCCAACAGTGTTGAGCCCTTCTTCAATGTTGAAGAAGGGCTCAAAACAAGCCTCTTTACAGTTTACATTGAAGCTCAAAAATACATGCAACTATGGCTTAGATATGAACCAAGAAAATGCTAGTTTTGGGGAAAAGTGTGCTTACCCTTGTAGACCAACAAACCAGCACCTCTTAGACCAAGTTTTGGTGCTCCTAAGCTCTACAAATGACCTCCCAAATGCTGGAATGGAAGATGGAGGTGTTGTGCTAGGTGTTGTAGAGCAAATGATGCAAGAACCAAGGTGTTTGGAAGCTTGGATAGGATAGATAAAGAGAGGGAGGTGGGATATATGTATCTATATCAGAATATATGTATATCCTCTGGTTTTTTTGCTCAAAATCTCCAACCCTAGACAAAGGAGAAGAGAGCTCTCTTTTATAGGCAATGAGCTTAAGAAACTTAGAGAGGCTAAGCTAATCAAAAGGGCTCAAGGGGGGTCAAGGCTTATCAAACAAGCTTGGACAGCTGGTAGGCTTCTTGAGGAAGCCAAGACAAAGGGGTCAAGGCTTCCTCAAGAAGCCATGAGCAAAGGGGCCAAAAAATGGGGTTAAAGGCTCCAAATAGGTACATATATGCATGGGGAGCTGGGTCTGCGTATCCGAGCTGGCATAGCTGGCATGAACCAGGCTTGGAGGGTTCAAAGGGTGCAAACCGGCCAGAAAAATTGGTCATCGGCCAAAATAAAGTGCCGGTCGGCACTATTTTATGCCGGTCGGCTAAATAGAGTGCCGATGGATGATTCCTTGGTCAAAAAATGGCCGGTGGGTATGAAAATCGAAACCCCGGAAGTTAGCTTTCCAATGGAGCAAACCTTGCATCAAAATTCCTCCTGTACAAAAAGTTATGCCCTTTTCCGTGAAGCCGCGCAGACTCAATCCAACCGGGATGATGCCCAGTTTCAACCAATCATATCTCCTCCACCCGGACTTGGCTCTAGGAGATTCTTGAGTGCAAAGTGAAGCCCCGGAAGTCTTCTTTCTGATGGTGGTGGCCTCATAGCTCAACTCCAAGTATGCAATTGAATAAGCCCGATTCAGCGAGGGCTGCTCGATTCTCTCCTACCCGGATTCATGCTGAACTTCTCCCAGACCAGTTTTCTCCTCTCCTTTCCTCTTTTCTTCAACTCCAAACCCCTAAACAAAATGTTTTGAAGGATTTGCCTCTCTCTTTGTCGAAGAAACTGAACCTGTGCCCTGCACATCTCTCAACACCGAGCAAACCATCAGTGGTGCCCAAGTCTTGAGGGCGGTCAAAAATGGAGTGTCTACAGTTGCCCCTCTTTGACAAAACTCGAAAGTCATAACAATGACGGGAGTGAATGTCAAAGCCCAGAGACGACCCATTTTTGATAAGGCCGAAGACTTGGACAAACAAAGTATAGATAAATGGTTGTGCCCGCAGGCTGCCTACGTATCCCTTTGCAAGGAATCAAACCAGCGTAGTTCAGGGGCAGGATGCAAAGTGATGCACAATGCAAGTGCATAACTTATGATCATGCAAAGGATGCTGTAATGAAGCAATTATGCACAGTAAATGCAACATTTTAAGCGAATGCTATGCAAGCAAGTAAACATGAACCAAACTACATCTCATGCAGAAAGGATGTAAAAGAATTATGCAATTCTCACGAACATGTGCGTTAGATACACAAAAGTGAACGAAGTGTGATAGATACACTAAGTGAACAAACATGTGTGATGGATACACCAAAGTGAAGAGAGTGTGATGCATACACTATATGAATAAAGTGTGTTTGATACACTAAGCGAATATGTAATAGATATACTAAACGAATGTGTGTGATGGATACACAAAGGGAGCATGTGATAGATACAAAAGGTGAACGTGTGTGGTAGATACACAAAGTGAAGCGAGTGTGATGGATGCACTATATGAAGCAAAGCGTGATGGATACACAAGGTGAGTGCAGTGTGATGGATACACTGTATGAAGCAAAGTGTGATGGATACACAAGATGAGCATAGTGTGATAGATGCATAAAGAGAAAGTGTGTGATTGATACACAAAGCGAGCGTGTGATTGATACACAAAGTAGGCATAGTGTGATAGATACAAAGCGAGTGTGTGATAGATACACTAAGTAGGCATAGTGTGATAGATACAAAGCGAGTGTGTGATAGATACACTATATGAACAAAGTGTGATTGATACACTAAATGAATGAAGTGAGCAAAGTGTGATGGATACACAAAAGGCAAACACAAAGTGTGATAGATGCACTTAGTGAGCAAGTATGATAGATATATAGAGTGTGAACACGAAGTGTGATAGATGCACTTAGTGAACAAAGTATGATTGATATACTAAATGTGAACACGAAGTGTGATAGATGCACTTAGTGAACAAGTATGATTGATATACTAAGGGTGAACACAAAGTGTGATAGATGCACTTAGTGAACAGGAGTATGATGGATATACTAAAGGTGAACACGAAGTGAGATAGATGCACTCAGTGAACAAGTATGATGGATATACTAAATGTGAACACAAAGTGAGATAGATGCACTTAGTGAACAAGTATGATTGATATACTAAAGGTGAACACGAAGTGTGATAGATGCACTTAGTGAACAAGTATGATGGATATACTAAAGGTGAACACAAAGTGTGATAGATGCACTTAGTGAACAGGAGTATGATGGATATACTAAAAGTGAACACGAAGTGAGATAGATGCACTTAGTGAACAGGAGTATGATGGATATACTAAAAATGAACACGAAGTGTGATAGATGCACTTAGTGAACAGGAGTATGATGGATATACTAAAAGTGAACACGAAGTGAGATAGATGCACTTAGTGAACAGGAGTATGATGGATATACTAAAAGTGAACACGAAGTGTGATAGATGCACTTAGTGAACAGAGTGTGATTGATACACTAAAAGGTGAACACGAAGTGTGATAGATGCACTTAGTGAACAAGTATGGTTGATATACTAAGGGTGAACACGAAGTGTGATAGATGCACTTAGTGAACAAGTATGGTTGATATACTAAGGGTGAACACGAAGTGTGATAGATGCACTTAGTGAACAAGAGTATGATTGATATACTAAAAGTGAACACGAAGTGTGATAGATGCACTCAGTGAACAAGTATGATGGATATACTAAATGTGAACACGAAGTGTGATAGATGCACTTAGTGAACAAGTATGATGGATATGCTAAATGTGAACACGAAGTGTGATAGATGCACTTAGTGAACAAGTATAATGGATATACTAAAGGTGAACACAAAGTGTGATAGATGCACTTAGTGAACTAGAGTATGATGGATATACTAAATGTGAACACGAAGTGTGATAGATGCACTCAGTGAACAAGTATGATGGATATACTAAAGGTGAACACAAAGTGTGATAGATGCACTTAGTGAACAAGTATGATTGATATACTAAAGGTGAACACAAAGTGTGATAGATGCACTTAGTGAACAAGAGTATGATGGATATACTAAACGAATGAAGTGTGATTGATACACTAATGGAATAAAGTGAATATGTGCGTGATAGATACACAAAAGGTAATGAAGTGTGGTGGATACACTAAAGTAATTGAAGTGAATATGTGCGTGATAGATACACAAAAGGCAATGAAGTGTGGTGGATACACTAAATAAACATGTGAGAGATACATGAAGCAAACGGAAGTAAATGAGGTGTGATGGATACACTAAAGTAATCATGTGATAGATACATGAGGCAAACAGAGTGTGATTGATACACAAAGTAAACACGTGATATGAAGAGACGAATGGTGTGATAGATACACAAAGTGAGTGAAGTGTGATTGATACACTGAGTGGGAGTGTAATAGATACACAAAAGTGAGTATGTGCGTGATAGATACACAAAATGAATGAAATGTGTGTGATAGATACACAAAATGAGAATGTGCGTGATAGATACACAAAATGAAAGAAGTGTGATTGATACACGAAGTGAAGAAAGTGTGATTGATACACTAAATGAGTATGAAGTGTGATTGATACACTAAGTGAATGAAGTGTGATTGATACACTTAAGGCAAATGAAGTGTGTTAGATACACTAAGTGGAGCAAATGACTGTGTGTGATAGATACACGAAGTGAATGGAGTGTGATTGATACACTAAAGCAAATAAAGTGTGTTAGATACACTGAATGAATGAAGTGTGATTGATACACTAAGTGAATGAAGTGTGATTGATACACTAAGGGAATGAGGTGTGATTGATACACTATTCTGGTTTGAAGTAGACTTGATCTTGAGCTTGAGGTAGAGGTACACTCATACTTCAGAGCACTGGCAAGGCCTGAAGAGGTACACACGGGATGTAGTCTCGGAATTTGCTGAAGGTGAAACACACTCAGATGCTTCGATTTTCCCTCTTTTCTTTTGCTTTGCAGTCCGGAACCTATATAGCTTCAGATAGATCCTGATTTTACTGTTCTCTCATGACCTGGGTTCAACCCTGCAGTTTTGTGAAAGAATAAATTCCTTTTTTTGCACAAATGTGGAGAATGGCACAGCACTCTGAGCACAAAATGAATGATTTTTGAAATTAAGAAATGAGTTCTTAACCGGGTATTGAGCCTACGACTGAACACAGCGAGGAAGACTCAACAACGAAAAACAAGAGGTAAACAACCTAAACACATCGAGACACGCTCGGAACGACTCAAAGCAAGAATCGAAAGAAAACACAAAACAAAAGACACGACGCACAGGCGTGTTTACAAAAACAAAAGACCTCAGATCTCGAGGAGCCAGTTCCTCCGGGTATGTTTCCCACCCTTTCTGATTTGTGATTCTCACATCACTCGGCCCTCAAGCTCTGTTTTTCTCTCAAAACCCTACTCCTCACTTTTCTCTCGTCTTACACCTCTCTATTCTTTAATCTCTCATTTTTCATCCCTCCCCAGGGTAATTGATGGATAGATATGAAGTTGCGAGCTCTTGCCCCTAGCATCCTGCTAGATTTTTGTTCACAACAGTGAGTTTCTTCCGCAGAGGGGCTGTGCTACCATTGGGTGTGTAGCAAATCTGCAGCTAACATCGGTTGATGATGCCCTACTGGGGAGTCTGGACGTGGTTAGATCTGTCCAGATGAGGAAGTGGAACATCTTGATCCATTCCAATTCGTGCTTCGCACTTGACTTAATACCTCGTTGCTTGGAGGATGAGAGAGCTTTCAGCCCTTTGCTGTTGACTTCAGTTGTGCCCTCTTCTGGCAAGTATGTTGAGAATGGGGGAAAGACAGGAAGCCTGACTCAACTGTGCCCCTAGTTCATTATTTTGACCATTTTTTTTTTGTTTTTGCTTTTTTACTAAAACAGTTTTGACCAGCATGAGAGTTAGATTAACATGCTTGTTCAACTTTTTGATTTTGAAAATCATGCAAGTTAGGTTGTGAGCACTGAAAATTTTCCTTTTTCGGGTCCAAGAAAATGGTCCAATTTTGGAAAAGATGGAATAATTTTCGAGAGAATAGTCAACCTCAGTAAAAATTCTCAAAAACTATTTTTGCAAACGGCCAATGCTCAACAAGCACGGAACCTACTCTTGAGATGCGCAACCTCGGATCCATAAGCAATGGAAAATTGCCCCTTGCTGGAGGGGAGCTGCATGGCAACGGAAAGTTGCCCCTTGTTTGAACGGCACTGCAGCGCATTGAATGGCAACGGAAAGTTGCCCCTTGTTTGAATGGCACCGCGGCGCGTTGAATGGCAACGGAAAGTTGCCCCTTGCTTAAATGCCACCGCAGCGCATTGTAGTCAGTCCTCAAAGCGATGATTGCAATCGAACTCTCGGATACAGAGAAGGCAAGGATGGTCAAAACCATTACATGGACACACTTGATTTGGAAGTGTTTATGGCTGGACTTCAAAATGAAGTTGCCTACGTATCCCAAACATGGGAATCAAGCCTTACGTAGTTCGGGGTTAAGGTACACTCGGGTATTAACCTCTCCTTTTTATGCTCTAACTTTTGCCAAGGCGCCTATTGCAGGTTTTCGACCTTGCGAGCTTCTTTTTCTTTTCATTTTCATTTTTCCTTTTCTTTTCATCTTCATTTTTTCTTTTCTTTTCTTTTTCTTTTTTTTTTTGCATTTTTTGTTCTTCCTTTTTTTTTTGTTCTTCTTCTTTTCTTCTTTTCTTTCTTTTTTGTATTTTTTCTTCTTTTTTTTTTCTTTTTGCTCTAACTTTTGCCTGGGTCGCCCTTCCGGGTTTTCGGCCCAGCGAGCCTCTCAAAGGGTAAAAGTGCAGCTTGGTCCATGCCAAATGGTTTTGAGATTGAAGCCCTCTGTATCCAGGAGAGTGGTTGTTGTATTGATTTGCAGAAGGATCCATCTTCGGCTCTTCGAGAACATCTGACATTTTTTGCCC
The DNA here is from genome assembly GCA_036172215.1 of Camellia granthamiana. Classification (NCBI taxonomy): domain Eukaryota; kingdom Viridiplantae; phylum Streptophyta; class Magnoliopsida; order Ericales; family Theaceae; genus Camellia; species Camellia granthamiana. The sequence continues at coordinate 69,721 of JAXFYN010000205.1, forward strand.
CTAGTTTGAGGGATGCTTTTGTTCTAGCTTCACAAGCTTCTTCTGATGGCATTTGATCCTCTTGATCTGACTTTGGTGCCTCTTGTTCGAGGGCTGTTTCAAATCTGGCCACACAGGCCTCATATCATGATTGTCCTTTGAACGTTCTGAATCCAAGTTCAAGGTTTGAAAGCAAAGGGGTTGAGTCTCGAGGCCGAGAGCGATTCTAAGCTGCACAATCTCAAGAGTGATTCCACACAGGTCTCCACAAGACTGCGCAAATATTTTTTGAATTTTTGAAAGTTTTTTAAGAAGGCGACGAATCACTCGCGCTGAAGATGGTGTGGAACCAATCTGGATCAAGCCAGGATCCTTCCCAGTACTCACACTAACAAGCATGATTTCATTCATTAAGGGCTTAGCACGCCTCTCTTTCTCTCAATTGATCAAATTTTTGCAAATCCCAAGGAATTCCTCCCTCTTTGTTTTCACGCAGTGTTCAAAAAGGTTTTGAAAAACTTAGGTCATTACGACGGCTTCAAGGCACAGAAAAGGCAGAGTTCCCAGTCAAATACTGCCATCTCATCTAGGATTTCTGGCATAACTAGCACACGGCAGAAGCAAACGCGAGAGCATGAAAATCACTGCTGTTTCATTCAAAATATGTTGGCACAACTGGCTCCCTGGCAGAAACAGACTCAAAAGAAAGCGAAAAGACAAACGCAAAACAAAATGGTGATGCCCGAGGTAACATCCCCGGAATCACCCGACTCTAACAAAACAAGACTGACTCGATACAACAAGACAGACCCGACTGACTCAGTATGAAAAGACTGACTCAATACAAAATGACAAGACTGACCCAATACCCAAGTCAGAAAGTACAAAATTAGCATTCGCAAATGCTCAAAACAGTGCGTGCCAAACGCCACATCCGGAGTAAACTGAGTGCCGCCCGCAGGTGGTTCATCCCCTGATCACACATTCGTACTATCCCCCAACTTTACTGACCCAGTGTCGACAGACCTTACTGAGCTGGTGCGGCGATGACGTTGTTGTCAAACAAATCTTGTACATCATGGCGCAGACGAAAGCAGCTATCGGTCTCATGACCGGTTTGTTGATGGTACGCACAGTACTTAGTCTGGTCATGCTTTGGAGGGAGAGGATCAGGTAAAGGCCGTTGTTCCAATGGTTTCAGATGTCCTTTCCGGATTAGGACCTCTAGAGCCTTTGACAAAGGCATATGAAGTGGGGTGAAAACCCTCTTGACTCGAGGTGGATATTTGGTTTTCTGTGAGCTACTTCCGGACGCACCGGTAAATGGGGTAGCTATTTTTGATGTGGTGGTGGTGACCATGCCCACTTCAGAAGATCTTGCAGCTGCATCACCACTGGTGGTCGTATTCGAACTGCGGGTAAATGCCCTCTTGGGCTGCTCCTTTTCTTGGTCGATAAGGCCCTGCTTTATAGCGTCCTCGATTTGTACCCCAATCTCATGGAGGTCTGCAAAGGTGGGTAGGGGGAGGACAATCATCTTCTGCATCAGCCTGGGTTGGAGATTGCGCACAATCATCCGTATCTGGTCCTTGTCGACCGGCCTGGTGGTCATCGAAGAAGCTTTGGCCCTCCAACGGGTTACAAAGTCAGAGAAGCCCTCTTTTGGCTCTTGCCTGGTTGTCTCAAGATCACGGGTTGTGATCTCGATCTGGGTATTGTATGAATATTGTGCGACGAAGGCCTCGGACATCTCCTCCCAGCTTCGTTTCACTGAGTCCTCTAATTTGGCGTACCAGATGGCCGCGATACCCGATAGGGTCCTGCTAAAGAGAGAGAGCTTCTGTAATCTTGTCAAGCCCATCGGGCGCAGAACATCTGAAAACAAACTCAAGTGGACCATGGGATCTCCCGACCCGTCAAAACGGTCGATGTGAGGCATCTTGAACCTGTCTGGCAATGTCACAGCTGTGTCCGTGTATCCATCTTCAATGTCAGGGATGGTCTTGACTCCCTAGGATTTCTTGAACAGCTTTTCAAGCTTGCTCAGCTTCAGTGCTGTGGGATCCGTCTCGAACTCAAAGGGAGAGTCCGGTAGGTTGGTGGGTGTTTTTGATAACTGGGGTAAAATTGGGGGCGGAGCCGGCCCTACCGGAATGTCTGTACCTTCCTGGACATTTGGCGTCTCCCCAGGTGCTGGAGCTCCTGCTGGGAGAGGAACTTGTTGTGAAGCAGACGCGCCGCTTTGCTGTTGCAGCCTGGTGATGAGCTCAGCCTGCTGAGCCATGATTGCAGCCTGCTGCTTGGAGAATTCCGCTTGGCGGACAGCGTCTTGCTGCATGAGTTTCATACTTTCTTGGAGTTGACGCATCATCTCCTCCATCCCTGCCATATTCTGCTAACCCGGCTGAATGACTGGTATATCTATCCTTGTGATAAAAACTGAGACCTCGGCCTGATTGCCCACTGATAGGGTAGATAAGGGTCACTGATCTGGTAACTGCTGAACCGGTGATCCGTGCCTGACTGGCCCTTTTTTACTCTGCCTCTAGCAAAGGAACACTGATTGCCCTTGAGCTAAATCTCTGACCTAACAAAGTCTATCAGCACTAGTCCAATGTACCCGGGGGATATCGGAGCCTTCTGAAGCTATGATTCCGGGACTACCCCTGCAAAAGAGGAAACAGACAGCATCTCAGCCCAATTTCACTGGAATGGATACGAGCAAAGCTGAACGACTGTATTCTATTACTGATCACTGTTCCCCGAAATCACTGCACCAAATCTGAATCTGATACCCGCAGATATAACTGATTCTTAAAAACACTGATACTGGTACCCTCGGGTCTGATACCCAATCTCGCAAACTGATGTGTGTTCCTATAGAGATACACTCTAAAAGCACATAGCAAGTAAAAGAGAGCCAATACACCCCTATGTTGGGGTAGGGTTTCCCTGTCCTATTTTGTCAGGGGCTAAGGTTTCACTACGCACACAGCGGTTTCAAACAACCTATAAACGGGTAAGCAACCTATCCTAGTTTGGAATGGTCACTATGGATTCCGAATATGCACTAGGTCGAATGGTCGAAAAGGGTGCCCCGGTAAAACCGGGGTTTGTGTTCCCATGCTGTCAGAGCCCATAACCGGTCAGCCTTATGGTCATGCCTTGACAAGACAAGCCTCCGACAAACCTTTCAGGAATGGCAGATGGCAAACACTGTGTTCCTAGGCGCACCAATGCACATGCAATGGAAAGAAACACATAAATGGAATCAAAACAGGATATCACGAGTTCGAGTCAAGCTCTCTAACTCCCCAGCAGAGTCGCCAGAAACTGTAGACGTCCCCGAACGCATCCCGGGGGAAGGGAGTGCGAATCCCCCCCGTTCTGGTTCGATATTGGGTCACTACAGTGCGAAGGACTCAAATGTCACGGTTCTTAATCTTGAACCAAAGAGTCCAAATCTGGCAAATCGTTTTGAAGAAAAACAGATTTTTTGAAAAGTAGTGCCAAACATGGACTGCTTTGCCAGATTACAGAGTCGCCACCTAAATATTTTAAAATGGGGAAATTTAGGAAACCCTGACTCGGTGCCGAAGGCCACGTGTCCGTCATCACCAAAGTGATCTTGGCTCGGGAGCTTGGGTACGATCGGGGAAGGTCAGCTATGAGCACCCCCTCTCGCCCGGTCCGAAGACCGGCCTCTACTAACCGTGATATCCGATTTTGAAAACATTACATGTTCTTATACCGGTTATTAGCCTAGAATTACTATGTTATGCGCACAGCAAACAAGTATAGACCAAATCGCCCAAGTTTGAACAAAACACTACATGTTTGTTTTGAAAGCGGTTTGCTACTCGCAAGTAGGCTAAAATGCAGGTTTTGCCATCCTCAAGTGGGCTTTAGAAAAGATGATTTTGCCACTATCCAGTGGGCTTAAAACTCATAGTTTTAATGCATTATTCCAACTTAGGTAATTCAACCTCCATCCACAGGCATTCAAGCAGTTATATCACATAAGCAGCTAGCCTCATGGTAATCATGCTATTATGGTAACATTCACACGCATGCGATATGCTAAAGCATAAAAACTCACCTAGTACTCCAAGCCAACACAGAAGCTTATTAGAAATCCATGCATGGACCTAAGCATACTGAAATGTCTAATGCAACGCATACAAAGATGCAATCTAGGTAGGCTCGGCTATCCTAAACATGGCATATGAAATGCTACAAATAACACGTATTCAATTTGGAATTGAAATACAATGCAGTTTGTATGATGTACCGAGCCCGGTGCATGTAAACAAATGCATGGATGCACGCATGCATAGCATAAGGTATGCTAAAATAAACGTGCCCTAATCTACCATCGAAGCAGGTAAATAAAAGGGAGAAAGAAGTGGGGGTTGGAAGACATACACACACCCACGCACACTTATTACAAAATTGCACCCTCACTCGGAGGGACCAAAAGAATATACAGGCCAAATAATAAATCAACTATCCTAGCTAATTAATTATTACAGGCCCTTAATTAAATAACAAAATGCAGAATAGAGATGGCCGCAACCCTGCCTCGGGATGCGCGAATGATGCATGCTCGATCCAACTTGCACGGAAAACCCACACCGCACCACTGCTGCCTCTGTTTCACTGTCCTGCTTCTCTGGAAAATTGCAAAAGTCCTGGAACAGGCTCCCTGTATCCTAAGGATCATCATCGGCTGGATAGAATGTCCACCGGTCGTGTATAAAGTCCACCGGCTGGAAATGAAGCTATCGGCAATAAATACATTGCCGGTCGGCACTCTATACTGCCGGTCGGCACAAAATTCCTGCAGAAGACAGTTTGACAGCAGCAGAGGGCAAAGCAGTGTATGGCATGGAATTTCAAGCAAATGTGTGCATGGACACACCCCCTATCATGCAATAGGCTCAAGGGAGCATGGCCCTCGACCCCCGGGCCATCAATCACGCATTTCAATGCATGATGGCCCGAAAGCCAAGTTAGCAACTTTCAATGGAATGAAATGCATACAAACAAACAAGAGGCCCAACCTTTATCATGGTTGATCAAGAGGCAAGGCAATGCACAACAATGCACATGCGACCTAAGCATGCAAGCAAACATGCGAACATGCGATGCAACTACGTGGCATACACAATGCTAACAACATAACATGCACAACGCATTGAACATGGCATACACAATGCAAGATGGGCTTACACCAATACAAGGAGGCCATTAGGTGAAATGAGGCAACCGAAATGCACACAAACATGTCCAATGCATGGACCAATCCTAAGATACAACATGTAACTCTAACAAGGCATGGTAAATGATGAAACATGGCATATAATGGTGCATGTTTCAGATCTGAAATGGCATGCAAAATGACTCCAAAATGACTCCAAAGCATGCAAACATTCATGTAATGCATTGTTAAGGACTTAAGCACTAAAGCTAGTGAGATGCAATACACTATAAGCATGCAAAGCGATGCTCAAATGATGAAGACAGCCACAAAAAGTCCTCATGCAGCCCAAAATAATGCTAAAACATGTATGAAATGTAGCCAAAATAAGCTAGCATGCTTGGCTAAATTAGCATGTGATTTTGACTAGCTAGCATGATTTACATGGCAAGTGTATGATGCAAAGCCCAAACAGGAAAAGTCCCTTCTACAACACTGATGAGGGACCAAAAATATGACTACTCACAGTAGATGACAGCCCCCAAATCAATATGCAAACATGCTAAAAATGCCATGCAAGATTGAAGCTAACAAAGGCTATAACATGAGGTACCCCAAACATTCATCAGACCAACAAAGACCCTTAATGAAATATGTCCAGGGGGTCAAAACATGACCCTTTCCAGTTCTGATGATGGCCCAAAAACAGAAGCAAGGCAGGCTAACAAAGCATGCAAAAAATGGGGACCAAAGAGGGGGTAATGAAGCAAGTCATACATGGAGGTCCCCAACAGTGTTGAGCCCTTCTTCAATGTTGAAGAAGGGCTCAAAACAAGCCTCTTTACAGTTTACATTGAAGCTCAAAAATACATGCAACTATGGCTTAGATATGAACCAAGAAAATGCTAGTTTTGGGGAAAAGTGTGCTTACCCTTGTAGACCAACAAACCAGCACCTCTTGGACCAAGTTTTGGTGCTCCTAAGCTCTGCAAATGACCTCCCAAATGCTGGAATGGAAGATGGAGGTGTTGTGCTAGGTGTTGTAGAGCAAATGATGCAAGAACCAAGGTGTTTGGAAGCTTGGATAGGATAGATAAAGAGAGGGAGGTGGGATATATGTATCTATATCAGAATATATGTATATCCTCTGGTTTTTTTGCTCAAAATCTCCAACCCTAGACAAAGGAGAAGAGAGCTCTCTTTTATAGGCAATGAGCTTAAGAAACTTAGAGAGGCTAAGCTAATCAAAAGGGCTCAAGGGGGGTCAAGGCTTATCAAACAAGCTTGGACAGCTGGTAGGCTTCTTGAGGAAGCCAAGACAAAGGGATCAAGGCTTCCTCAAGAAGCCATGAGCAAAGGGGCCAAAAAATGGGGTTAAAGGCTCCAAATAGGTACATATATGCATGGGGAGCTGGGTCTGCGTATCCCAGCTGGCATAGCTGGCATGAACCAGGCTTGGAGGGTTCAAAGGGTGCAAACCGGCCAGAAAAATTGGTCGTCGGCCAAAATAAAGTGCCGGTCGGCACCATTTTATGCCGGTCGGCTAAATAGAGTGCCGATGGATGATTCCTTGGTCAAAAAATGGCCGGTGGGTATGCAAATCGAAGCCCCGGAAGTTAGATTTCCAATGGCATGAACCTTGGATCAAAATTCCTCCTGTACAAAAAGTTATGCCCTTTTCCGTGAAGCCGCGCAGACTCGATCCAACCGGGATGATGCCCAGCTTCAACCAATCATATCTCCTCCACCCGGACTTGGCTCTAGGAGATTCTTGAGTGCAAAGTGAAGCCCCGGAAGTCTTCTTTCCGATGGTGGTGGCCTCATAGCTCAAATCCAACTATGCAATTGAATAAGCCCGATTCAGCGAGGGCTGCTCGATTCTCTCCTACCCGGATTCATGCTGAACTTCTCCCAGACCAGTTTTCTCCTCTCCTTTCCTCTTTTCTTCAACTCCAAACCCCTAAACAAAGTGTTTTGAAGGATTTTCCTCTCTCTTTGTCGAAGAAACTGAACCTGTGCCCTGCACATCTCTCAACACCGAGCAAACCATCAGTGGTGCCCAAGTCTTGAGGGCGGTCAAAAATGGGGTGTCTACAGATACGTTCTTTATAAACATTATCTGCTCTTGTTTCCGTTATTAGACTAACATTACTATGTGATGCGCACAAGCAAATATAGACTAAATCGCTTAAGTTGGAACAACTCAACTCATGTTTGTTTGCGAAAATGGTTTGAATTTTCCACCCTCAAGTGGGCTTAAAGATACGGGTTTTGCCACCAAACAAAGTGGGCTTAAAACATAATTTGCCACTCAACAAAGTGGGCTTAAAACTTACATTTGTTGAATTGCTCCAATTCAAACAACAAGCCTTCATCCACAGGCATTCATGCAATTTAGCATTTAAGCACATAGCCTCATGGCAAGCATGCTAATCATGGCAACATTCACATTCATGCGAGTATGCTAAAGCATAAAAACTCACCTAGTACTTCAAGCTAGGAAAGAAACAAGTTCGAAAATAATGCATGATTCCTAACTATACAAGATGTCTAATGCAACACATGCAATAATGCAATTAATAGACTCGGCTACTAATATGACATACGAAGCAATTTGATAACATACGATTAAACACGTATTCAAATAAATATTGAAATAACAATGCAGTTTGAATAATGCACCGAGCCTCGGTGCATGCAATACGAAATAAATGGATGCAAACATGCGAGCATAAGGTATGCTAATTGAAAATGTCCCTAATCTAACCATCAAAAGCAATTAAATAAAAGACAGAAAGACGTGGGGTTGGAAGACATACACACACACGCACACTTATTACAACATTATGCTCTCACGAAAGAGGATCCGAATGAAACTGCCTAACTAACTAGCTACGCTAATTAAGCTAACTATTACAACATAATATTTAACTAACTACTCTAAGCTAATTAAATATTATGACTTAAATTAATTAGCTAAACACTTAACTAACTAATTACAAAGCAATTAAGCTAACTAATTACAACATAAATTAATCAACTAATCTACTTAAATAATTACAACATTTGTAAGCATTAGCTGCAACTAATTAACTAGGCAAGTTAACTAAATGGTCTCTGGAAATAAGGGATGCATGCATGCTCGGTTTCTCCACCCGAAAAGCCACTGTTTTGCTGCTGCTGTGAGCCTTTGTTTGCACATTTGAACACCGAAAATTCTGCTAACTTCCAGAACACCGCTACTCCAACTTACCAACACACTGTGCAAATTTCATTGGTGGCTGACAGGAGGCATGTCGGCTACCGATGGTGGCCGGTCGGCTACCATTGGTGGTCGGTCGGATAATGGTGGTGGCCGGTCGGCCACTGCTGACATGAACTCTTCTTTTGCTGCAACAGAAAGTAGACAGAGCAAAACAGTGTATTTTCATAGGTTTGTGTGTACTGTTTACACTCCTTATCATCAAACAAGCTCAAATGAGTGAACCTCTTGGCTCTCAAACCATCAATCAAGCAATTTCCATGCATGATGGCCAAAGAATCAAGTTTGTACAAGTTTAATGAGTGCGAAACAAGACTCAAATGACCATCACCCTATCATGCATGATCAAGGAAATGGAGACCTAGGAAAATGACACATTTCATCACTTTTGAGTATGAAATGTCTTAATTTCCTTGTGTTCAAACGAACGTCTGATTTGAATACATGCAATACAACACAAAAGATGCTTATCTTGCTTCTTTTACTTGTTCATTTTGTTTACTCATTTTAAATTACCAATTCATTCTTTGTTCGATTTGTCCATTGGTGAGTGTCTTCTAATGGAAGAGGTGTCAACCAAGGGATAGTTTAAGGCAAGAGAGAGGTCATGCCTTTGATTAGTGAACCCTCAAAAGAGGATTGAAACCATTAAGCACAAATCTCAATCTCAAGCTTAAACTCAACCCTAAGGTTAACCAACCCTCAAAGCAAATGAAAAAGTGAAGAAATGAGGGAGGTTGTAGATATTAAAGTGCTGAAATTACATGTTAAATAACACTCAAACATGCAACTAAGACACACAAATGATGCTCAAAGCCTAGAAACACAAAGCTAGTGAAGGAAATTACACCACAACCATGCAATACAAAGCTCAACTGACCCAAACAGCCTAAAACAGAGCTAAAGCAGGTCAAAACAGAGTCAAAAACATGTTGTACTGAAGCTAAGTTAAGCTAGAAAAACATGCTAACTCATGAAACTAACTAGGCATGCAAACGAAACACAAGGAGGGGAGGCTAACCCCTCCAATTTTGGACTTCACAAAAAAGGTTGTTGCCACTGAAAAACCTCTGAAATTCAGTGGTTAAAAGGCCCAAAAAGTTTGATTTGAAAGTGATGAAAAATGGTACAAAAGCCTTAATAATTAAGCAACAAGAAGGGTGAACCACCTCTTAACTTGAAATGGCCTCAAACCAACATTTTTAAGCTTCAAAGACAATTTTTAATAGTTCAAAACCAGCCCAAAAACAATACAAAAAGATGGCAAAACAAGTATTTCAAAGCAAGTATACTAAGCAAGTAAACTACCTCATGAAGCTAAGGCACAAATTAGGCAACAATCCAAGCTTAAACCTCCTTCTAGAGCTCAAACAAGGCTCCAAGAGACCTCAGCTCCAAGGTGGTCAAGTTTGATTAAGGGTTGATATGCAAAAGGTGTAGAGAAACTAGGCTTTAAGGCACAAAATATCAAGAGAGAGAGAGAATTCTAGAGAGAGAGATATATATATTTTTTGTCTAAATCTTCTAACCCTCAAAAATGGGGGAGGAACCCCCCTACTCATAGAAAAACACCCCTTGAGCTTGGAAACGTCCTACCATACACGTATAGGGAGATGCAGCTTAGTGTGCAACAGCTGGCACAGCTGTCAATAAATATCTGGAAAAAGGCAGTGGTGGCCGTTGGCCACCACTGATAGCTAATCGGCCACCACTAATGGCCGACTGGCCACATCCATGGCCGACAAGAGCAACCCATGGCCGACAGTCTTGGGTGGTGGCCGACAGGTCACCAAAAGGTCCAGACACCAAGTTTTAGTTCGAAACAAGGCACAGAAAGAACAAAGTTTAGAGGTTCAAAGACAGGGTGTTCCGCCGATGACTTCGGATGCTCAAAAATGAACACAAACAAACACAATCATCGAGTGCACAAACGATGACGTCAAAGTCTTGAGGACGGTCAAAATGGGGTGTCTACACGTACTTCTGAAGCATGTTAATATGAAACACATCATAAACCCCGAAAAGCTATAGCGGCAAGGCCAAACGGTAAGCTACCTCTCCAATCCGCTCAAGGATCTCAAAAGGCCCAATGAATCGATGGGATAACTTCCCACTCTTCCCAAACATCATCAAACCCCTCCTAGGTGATATCTTCAAGAACACATGATCTCCCACCTCAAAAGACAAAGGTCTCCTCCTACGGTCGGCATAACTTTTCTGGCGACTCTAAGTCGTAACCAACCTCTTACGTATAAGTACAACCTTTTCCATCGTTTCCCGGACCAACTCTAGACCCAACATAGGTGCATCACCCACATTGGCCCAACACACAGGAGATCTACACAGTCGGCTATACAAGGCCTCAAATGGTGCCATATCGATACTCGACTAGAAGTTATTATTATAGGCAAACTCCACTAAGGGCAAGTGCCTCTCCAACGAACCCTTGAAGTCAAGGATACAACCCCAAAGCATATCCTCAAGGATTTGAATAGTACGTTCGGACTACAAATCAGTCTGAGGATGATACGCGGTGCTAAAAGTCAATTTAGTGCCTAAGGCACTCTGTAGGCTCTGCCACAACCGAGCCGTAAAACGTGGATCTCTATCTGATACAATTGTCACTGGGACCCCATGCAACCTCACTATGTCCCTAATGTACAGATCGGCAAGAAAATCTACCGAGTCACTTACGCCCATAGGTATAAAGTGCACCAACTTAGTCAACTGATCAACCACCACCCAAATGGCATCACTACCCCATTGAGTCCTCGGAAGGCCCTACAACAAAATCCATCGTGACATACTCCCACTTCCACTTGGCTATAGGCAAGGGTTGCAACAAATTCGCTGGCCTTTGATGCTCGTCCTTCACTAGTTGACAAGTAAGGCATCTCGATACAAACACAGCTACATCCTTCTTCATACCCCTCCATCAAAACTGGCGACTAAGATCATGATACATCTTTGTGCCTCCCAGATGCACCGCAAGGTGTGAATGGTGAAACTCTCAGAGTATTTCCTTTCAGTAAGACTCCGGTACGAACAAACGGTCATGGTATTTCACACTCAAGCCTCTTTCTACCTTCCCACTGGAGACTTTCTCCCAAAGGGATTCTGCCTCAAGGTCACCCTTATGTGCTTCTATCACTCGGTTCACAAGTGTGGGTTGCACAACTATCGAAAACAAAACGGCAAACTAAATAGACTCGCCAAGATGCAAGTTAAACTCCCTAATAGCACCCAACATCTCCCATTCCCGAATGGCAATACAAGCTACACTGCTAATTGATTTCCTACTCAAGACATTGGCCACAACATTTGCCTTTCTCGGATGATAATGTAACTCAAAGTCATAATCCTCTATGAACTCTATCCATCTCATCTGCCTCAAATTTAAGTCTTTCTGTGTAAACAGATACTTCAGACTCTTGTGATCAGAAAATACTTCAAACTTCTCGCCATATAGATAATGCCTCCAAATCTTCAAGGCAAGGATCATCGCCGCTAACTCTAGGTCATGAGTCGGGTAGTTCCTCTCATGTGTTTTCAACCGCCGCGAGCCATAGGCTACTACATTCCCCTCTTGCATCAAAACACAACCCAAACCTTCCCGTGAGGCATCACAGTACACTGAATAGCCTAAACCCCTCTCCAGAATAATCAATACTGGAGCAGTGGTAAGTCTAACCTTAAGCTCCCGGAAAGACTTCTCACAAGTCTCATTCCATACAAACTTAACTCCCTTCCTCGTCAGTTTAGTCAACGGTGAGGCTAATCTAGAGAAATCCTTCACAAACCGACGGTAATACCTGGCCAACCCCAAGAAACTGTGGATCTCAAAAGCATTCTTTGGTTGTTCCTAATCTTGCACTGCCTCTATCTTGGATAAATCTATAGTCACCCATTCCCCAGATACCACATGGCCTAAGAATTTAACCTCTTTCAACCAGAATTCACACTTCCCAAACTTAGCATACAGTTTGTGAACTCTAAGTAACTCAAGTACTACCCTCAAGTGTTTCTCGTGCTCCTCCTCAAAGGGTGAGTAAATTAGGATGTCGTTCACAAAAACGACCACAAAACGATTTAGGAACTCACGGAAGATTTGGTTCATCAAGTCTATAAACACAGCTAGTGCATTGGATAGCCCAAAGGGCATCACTAGAAATCATAATGGCCATACCGCGTATGGAATGCCATCTTCGGGATGTCCTCCTCCCTTACTGTCAACTAGTGATAACCCGATCTCAGGTCTATCTTAGAAAAGCAACCCGACCCCTTCAACTAATCAAACAAATCATCTATACGAGGCATTGGGTACTTGTTCTTGACAATTACCCGGTTCAACTTCTGGTAATCTATACAAAGTCACAAAGCACTATCTTTCTTTTTGGCAAAAAAAGTTGGTGCTTTCCACGGCGAAGTACCAGGGTGGATGAAATCCTTATCTAACAATTCCTGGAGTTGAATCTTCAACTCACTCAACTTGACTGGTGCAAATCTATAGGGTGCCATGCTAGGCACTAAATCAATAGAGAATTCGATCTCTCGGTGAGGTGGTAAACTGGTAAGATCATTCGAAAAAACATCCAGGTACTCACAAACTACCCTTGGCAACTCAACTTGGTCTTCATCATACTCAGTACCTAGAAAGTTAGCAAGAAGTCAACTAAGCTCACTCCGCCCACGCAGATCATATACCGGTGATAAAACTCTATCCACCCGGTCCCCCAGAAAGTAAAAGCAATCACCACTCAGAGTACATACAGTAACCCTCTACCGATAGTAGTCTATAACAACCCGATATGAAGACAACCAGTCCATACCCAAAATAACATCAAAGCCAGACATATCAATCAATACAAATGCAAAAGCAAATCGACGACCGGCAACCTCTATGTGACAACCCCAACACCCTGCTTCAAAATAATTTCACCACCAATAGGTGACTCTACAGAGAGAGGAGATGCTAACTGAGCCAACTCTAACCCCAAAACTGATGCAAAAGCAAACGAAATAAATGAATGGGATGCACCCGTATTAATCAACACATTAGCAACTGAATTGCAAAACAAGAAGGTACCTCTCACTACTAAAGGTGCTAGTACTAGATCCGGCGCGGTAACAGCATACACATGCCCTGTAGGGCTTTGCTCAACCTGTTCACCCCTCAGAACATAAGCCTGATGCACTGATTGAGCCGAAGAGGCTCCCTGATTGGCCCTCGAGGCTTGAGCTGACTGTGTCGGCTGGTGGCTCTGTGTCTATCTCAAACCAGACGCAGCGGGTGTGCCATCCAATTGTGGGCAAAACCTCTTCATGTGGCCCGTCTGCCCACACTGATAACAAGTGAACAGCTGGCCTCTCCCCTGACTTTGGCTCTGAGAACGAGCCAAAGACGACGCAGAACGCTGCCCTCCTTCTCTCTGTAGGCAAGCCGAAGACTTGTGGCCCAACTAACCACATTTGAAATAAGTAATGTCTCCCTAACCACAGCTCCTAAAACCTGAACTCGATACTAGAAAAGTAGACCTCGATTGAGCTCCTTGGGATAACTATGGATTAGAATCCCTATGCCTCTTATTGTCCCCCTACACATCCTAACTCCTCTTGAAGCCCCTCATCATCTCCTCCTCCATCTGCATCACGGTCTCAAGATGAGTCGCCGCCTCCACAAGGCATCCATAATCTCTAATCATCGAACCGACTACCTTGAACATTAGCCCAGTACTCAATCTCTTCTCAAACTCCAAACAACAGTGCTCTTCTGTCGCCACCAACTCCAGTGCAAACCTGGAGAGGCTAGTGAACGTGGTCTCAAACTTGGCCACTGGTGTGTTCAACTGTACCAGCTTGGAAAACTGGTCTCTCAACTTCTCCCTAACCGTGGGAGATGGAAACTTGTCCTGGAAGGCACTAACAAAAGCCTCCCAAGTCACCCCAATACGTCCATGCATATACTTCCACCATTGACCTGCATCTCTCTTCAGTTGGAAAGATGCCAAAGTCACTCGCAATAGGTCGTCCTCGATGCCAAGCATCTCGAACATTTTCACTATCTATTCTAACCACTCATCTGCCTTCGGTGGCTTCTTGGGATCACCACAAACTCATCCGAATTCGACCAGAAAAACTCCCGCTTCAAGAAAGATGGCCCTATCTCAGCTACTTGGGCCTGGACTTAATTCTCAGCTCTGAGAATGTCCATAGACTCTTGCAATGCTCCAGCCATTTCACGGGCTAAGGTGTCCATGGCCTACTGAGCAACTGGTTCGGCCACATTGGCCTGACCAACCCCTTCTTCCTGTGTCGGAATTTCATCCGATAAAGGCACTTCATGCCTCCTAGGCCTACCACGCCTACCACTACCACATCAACGTCCTGACATCCTAATAAAGGTAACAAAAGAGATTAGCACATTTACAAATATACTGAAGCTAACTCACTTACGTCCTAATGCGGTAGACAACAGTAATTCACTCCACATAAGCACATAGTCACGTAGACACATGCGAATTTCATTTTCGGATAATGACCGTCCCGCGGCATTGCCAGAGTTTCAGTTAGAAGCAGCAATGATCAAGTGCTCTTCTAATAGGACTTCTAGAAACCCATAGACTCAATCCAAATCTTAGAAATTCAATCCCATACCCGTATATTCACATAAGCATGTTATTATATAAGCACACATCGTTCGTACTTAAGTCTCTAACAAGCAAGACAAACTCATTGTGGTACTAACCATTTTCCACATACCCAAAGTATTCAAACCCGGTACACTCTGATACCAAGTTGTAATGCCCTGAAAATAATACAATAATTCAACAGCATAGACTAATACAAAATGACATAAGCAGAGTATTAGGCTTCCATTAATCAGAGTCCATTTACAAAAAGGGCACATGCATTACACATTCATAAGCTCTACCCTGAATCTATAACATGTGGCACCAAACTAAATGATCAACGAAATAAATGCCCTGCGAGCTTACAACTTGCCAAGACGATGCTTGGTTACAACAAAACGAGTCAGAAGCTCAATACAAATAAAGCCCTAGGCTTGTACAAAAGTAAAAACAAAATAAACAAAAGCGAACTCTCAGCTCCACAATCCTCCCAAGCTACTACCTTGGCAGAGGCATATCACCAGCACATGAAAATGGTTTTCCCAAATAGGGTGAGCTAAAGCCCAGTAGAAACAATCTGGCACAATATATGAACTTTAGCAAGGTTATAAACATGACACACATGACCAATGCTCAAAGATAAAATTGTTTACAACTCTTTTTCCAAAACCATATTATGTCAAGTATTATACCCCAATCCATCTTATATCAACTCATTTCATGTCATTTCGTATCTCCTCAATTCATGAATCATATCCATTGTTAACCAGACAACCCAACTGAAACTACAACTCAGTGGTTTTCTTACCACACAACCATTACAAACAAACACTTCAATTCTCCATTTTACGGAAATTTCATCCGCAGGAATTAGCACCCATGTTTACATAATGTTTTCAAGACTTTCATCCTGGACGCACAGGCCAACTTAATTTAATGGAGTCCATCCCCTTTCTCCTCCCAAACATGGAGTACATCTCTTTTCTCCTTGCAAACATCATACATATACAATGTATTAAACATAGTCATATTTAATGACAATCAATAAGAGATTAGTTTCAATTTACATAATCCTCATGCAATTTCTACAACAATCATAACTATCATCCACTGATAGCCCAAAACAGATATTTCTAAACAGATATACAATCCTCTGAATTGATAAATTATTCAAATTTCCATAGGTGAGAGGTGATACACATATAACTTCACCATTTATATAAACATTCATCTAATTTCATATTTCCATTTCCAATTTCATTATTTATACAAAATAATTACTTGAACATTTTAGAGCAAAACTCTCATTTTCCCAATCTCATCCCAATCACCAAAAATCGACCATTTTAGCATAACCCAAGGTCATATCCATCCCCATAACCATTTCTAAGACATCCATTATAAAACCCCTGTTTGGAATTGAGACCCCAAACCCTAGGCTTGTAAAAATTACTTCAAAACCCAATGTTTCTCACACATCAAGAAAATGACTAATTAAAACTCATAGAGAGTATAGAAAGTCCCTACCTCAAGCTTAGATGACCAAAGCAACAATGAGGAACTTCAAAGATGCCGAAATCAACTTCTACTTGGATTAAAATGGAGCTCTAGAGACGCTCTATCTTTTTAACAAAGGCCCACGAGTGGAGAAACCAACGAATCTAGGTGAAAATGTAAAGAGAAGGTCAATTTTAGAGAGAGAAAGAGAGAGAGAGTCCCGATCTAGGGTTTTTGGGGAAAAAGAGACGAAAAAGTGATGTAAAATGAAACTGCTGATATACGCACAGTCCGTTCGAGCGCAAGAGTTAACGCTCGAGCATCAGACACAATAAGTTGTTCCACTTGAGCATAAGAAATGTCTGCTCAAGCACAGAATACACACATCCAGTAGTTTTACAGACAAAAGAATATCACTCGAGCACAAGAATGGCTGCTCAAGCACACATTCGTTCGAGCGTAAGAAACACCGCTCGAGCGTAGAATACACTCTCCTTATATTTTTGTAGACCTACAAAAGTACTGAGAGTTTGCAAAGCTCGTTCGAACGCAAGAAGTGCCGCTCGAGCGGAAAAGTAAAATTCTAGGCAACAAGAGTTGGGAAAACAAATAACCAACCTATTCCAAACACGACCACAACAATCCCAAAGCCAAGTTTAAGGGAAAAGAAGATAAGTAAGACATATTCAACAGTACGAAACCAAGAAACTCGCATCCAGATTACAACAAGGGTCAGGTCAAAATCGGAATCGCTATATTTCTAAACAGATAATCAATATCAAGATAGATAAATTATTCAAAATTCTATAGGTGAGAGATAATACATATTTAGCTTCACCATTTATCAATGTATCCAACCAATTTTACATTTACAATACCAATCCCATTCATTTATACAAAGTAACTATTAGGACCATTTTAGGGCAAACTCTCCCTTTTTCCCAAATATCACTCCAAATGCCAAAATCAACCATTTTGCCATCATACAACCTTATATTCAATCCCCCAACCATTTTCACAACATACACATGAAAACCCGTCCTTTTTATTTCACACCCAAACCCTAGGTTTGTCCATAATATCCCCAAAGCCTACCATTGTTACACAACCACCAATAACTATGTTCAAAACCATAAGAATATGTAGAAAATCCCTACCTCAAGTGTAGAAACCCAAAGGAGGAGTGGAGAAACTTTAAAAATGTCAAAACCAAACTCTATTCGGATGTGATGCTCTACCTTTTAATCAAAGGGAGTAGAGTAGAGAGATCCTTAGATCCTAGTGGATTTGTAGAGAGAAGTCAGATTTTAGAGAGAGAGGGAGTTGGTCTAGGGTCTTTGAGTGAAAAGATATCAAAAGTGTTGTAAAAAGGGTGCTACTACGAACTGATATACACGAGGCTCGCTCGAGCGCAAGAGTTATCACTCGAGCGACCAGACACAATAAGTGGCTTCGCTTGAGCGCAAGAAGCCTCGCTTAAGCGCAGAATACATACTCCCAAAAGTTTTACAAACATAAACCATCGCTCTAGCGCAAGAAGCCTCGCTTGAGCAAAGAACACTACCATCCCAGTATCTTTACAGGCCTACAAAAATACTAGGAGCGCACAAAGCTCGCTCGAGCGCAAAAAGACTCGCTCGAGCGAAGAAGCAAATTTCTGGATAACAACAATTGGACCAACTAGCAACCAACCTGTTCCAAACATGCCCAAGACACTCCAATACTCAAACTCAAAGGGGAAATGAGGGAAAAAGACATGAATAACAATATTAAACCACGAAACCCAAGTTCAGAATACAACAAAGGTCGGGTCAAAACTGGAATTGCTATATTTTTGTTTTGGAAAGCTATATTTATTTGATTTGGTATCATTTGAATTTAAGTGAATGCCCCTTTGTAATTCATTTTTGAGTTAATTACCTAAAAGTCCTATTTACAAATGTTATGGTAGCTTAGGTCCTGTCTAAGATTTTTGAACCAATAAGTCCTATTTAGTAAAACTAAGAATATTATCAATTTTTCTCAATTTTTAAAACTAAGAATATTATCAATTTTACATAGTAATGTACTAGATAATTGTTTCACTAACTGATGAAAAAAAAAAAACAGAGTATGAAATTAAACATTTTTGCCCTTCTACTTATTAGTTGGATTCAACTATCTAATAAAACCAAGAATATTATTAGTTTTTTCATTTTTAAAGGTTCGTTTTTTCAATTTTGCACATCAATGTTCCATCATCATGCTTTTTTATAGACACAAAATTTTATGTTCCATCAGTTTTTTTTTTTTTTTTTAGTTTTTTTAAATTTTAAAGTTGATATTTTAAAGTTTTAAAAATCAAAATAAATGTCAAACCATCATGTTCCTTTATAAATAATCATAAATGATGAATAATTATTGTTTGAAAGATAATTTCGACTATTAAAAATTAAATGACTTAAAGGTCCAAAAAAATCTTAGTTATGACTTAATGAATTATAAGTTCATAAATTAGAACTTATGTGTAAATACCCCTTCATTTTTCTAATTTTTTTATTCATTTTTGGGAAGGGAATAGAAATGTGAGGTGTGAAATATATATATATATTTTTTTTATTTTATTTTTGGAGGATTGGTGGCTAAAGTGTTGATTGTCGAGTGTTGAAATCTATATTTTTACATTTGAGTGTTACAATATAGTGATACTTTTAAAAAAAAGTACACTGAGAAGTTTTTGTATTATATTGATTAGAGTGTTATGTTTAGAAAAAAAAAATACACTAAAGAGTTTTTTTGGAATGTTACGTTGTTACATTTGAGAAAAGTAGAGTAAAGATTTTTTTAATATGTTACGTTTGAAAAAAAAATATACTGAGAAGTTTTTTTTTTTTTAGAATGTTACGTTATTACGTTTAAAAAACGTACAATAAAAAGTTTTTTAGTATGTTACAATATAGTGCTACGTTTGAAAAAAAGTAAACTGGAGAGTTTTTGTGTGTTACATTGATTGGAATGCTACATTTGGAAAAAAAAAATACACTAAGAAATTTTTTGGTGTTGTTACATTATTACATTTGAGAAAAGTAGATAAGAAGTTTTTTAGTGTATTATATTGGAATATTATGTTTGGAAGCTAATGAGTTTATATATATATTAATGTTACGTTATTACGTTTAAGAAAAGTATATTAAAAAAAAATTAATATGTTACATTGGAGTGTTACGTTTGGGAAAAATACATTAAAAAATTTTTATATGTTACAGTGATTTGAGTATGACGTTTAGAAAAAGTACATTAATGAGTTTTTTTTTAGAATGTTTATGTTGTTACGTTTGATAAAAGTACACTAAATTTTTTTTTAGTATGCTACATTGGAGTGTTACGTTTTTTGAATATTACACTAGAGTGTTATGTTTGGAAAAAGTACATTAATGAATTTTTTTGAAATGTTACATTTAGTAATTTTAACATTATGAGAAAGCTCATATTTGTTTCTCAACACATAACACATACGCGTTTATATTTAGCCTTTTATGTAATACACATTAGAATGGGATCTTTAAATCTTTAAAAAAAATGAAACAATTTATAAAATCATAATTTAAAATTTATTGATGTTTATTTATTTTTTATTTTTTTCAAAATTTCTGTAATAATAAATTGACCATTTAAAAAAATTTGAAGTGTGCCTTTCACAATATTTGAATGTAGATGTGGCATTTGTCTTTCCTCTTATTTTTCTTCTTTCTTGTCCTCTTCATGGGCCCTCTTCCTTGTATACCTTTTGGGGCAAAGACTGACGAAAGGGAAGACTTGAGAAAGTAACCCGTCAACAAGGTAGAATGGAAGCGGAATGAGATCCACTTTATGGGCCCTCTTCCTTGACCACCTTATGGGGCAAAGACTGAGGAAAGGGAGGACTTGAGAAAGGCATTGGAAAGTCATCCGCCAACCAAGTAAAATGGAAACGGATTGAAATCCATGAGAAGTTATTCGTCCGGTTTCGGAGCGCCATCACGTATTATTTTAATAATATTATGATTGTTAGGGATTATAATTTATAAATTTATATTGAACAATTGAAAAATATAATAAATTATAATCGATGAGAAATATAGTTACGTAGGGGCCTTGTTATAATTTTTTGAGATACACTCAATTCCATTAGACTGATGCTGTCACCTCAATAGACAAAGAATGGTCTAGATGAAATCACATTAGCTTATTAAATGAGTAATTAAATTCATTTAGGCTTTTAAAATAAGGGAATTTGGTGATAGACTCTTCACTGTCTAATTTGTCTTTCAAAATAACAAGAATTATATACATGCTTTCAAAACTTTCTAATATTTTAAAATTTGTTTCTTTTACTATACTACCCTCATATCTATCAGCTTTCCTATTAAGTCATCCTCACAGTATATTTCAGAGTAAAATTTTACTTTGAATTATAATAAACTTTACTCTAATTCAGAATAAACTAAGCAAATCAACATGTTTTTAACCAAAGTAAAATTTTACTGTTACAAAAAATAAAATGCGTACTAAATGAATAAACTAGAGTCAAATTTTACTTTTAAATCTATTAACAAATAAATAATAAAAACAAATAATAAAAAAACCAATTGATATGCATTAATGATATCAAAATAATCTGGTATCTACTCTTCAATTCTGCCTGCAAGGTCATCGAGGTGGCTCAGCGAATCGACCAACTCATGGATCTCAGGCAAGGATCTTTGATCAGATGGCAATGGCAGCGATCGAGCAGCGAACTTTGATTTTGAACCTTAAAAATCAACCGACGAAGGAGATCGGACTCCGATCTGAGAAGGAGCAGAGCTGAGGCCCTGAAGTCACTGGCCGATCTTCTCAAACATGGTCGCTGATCTTGGATCTGTGCTCTCCGTCGCTGATCTTGGTACAGCGGATGAGAAGAGAGACGGAGAAGGTGGGAAGATCTAATTGAGGGTTAATAGTCTGATAAAATATTTAAATAATAAATTTTGTCCTTTATACAATACTTTATAATTATGATGGGGTTTTGAAAGTATAATTTTTTTTTTTTTTATCCTTTTAACAATAAAAAGAATGTAAGAGGGGGTTTATAGTCAAATTTCTATTTAAAATATCCTCATTTCGTCTCAAATTATTTGTCCATTTTGAGAAATCTAACTTATTAAAGAGACAAACAATCATTACACATCAATTCAAAATTTAAAATACTTTTACCATAATACTTTTTGATTTTGAATTGTAAAATGTGTTTATACGTGTGTATAATGGGTAATTTTGAAAATCTAAAAAAAATTCAATACCCAAAATAGAAAGTGAACAAATGTTCTGGGACGGACCAAAATGAAAAGTGCACAAAAAAAAGTGGTACGGAGGGAGTAATTAATTGGTAAAAAGTTCATAGCCATATGTTATTTGATTTAAGGATTAATGACCAAATTTTAAGAGGACAAAGTGTAATTTTCTCTTTTTATAAAAACTAATAATATATTGCGTAATTACCCCCCAAAAAAAAAAACCTCAGATTTTGACCTTTGTAAAAAAAACCTCAGATTTAGAAGTGAGAGTAATACATTTTTGTAATTGCGAAGTTCAAAATATATAAATTCATATTTAAGAAAGATAAAATAATATTTATTAATAATTAAAAAATTTTGGTGTAATCAACTCTAAAAAGGAGTTAAGATCGTCTCCATTCCACTGAACCGATACGCTCACCTCAAAAGACAAAGAATGATTGGGATGAAATCACCTAAGCTCAACAAATGAGAAATTGAGAAACTAGAATTGTGCTGAAAACTAAAAATTTAACATTGAAAATTGAGTATTAAAAACTAAATGCTGAATTTTTTAAGTTGAAAAGTTATTTGATAAAAATTTAAATGCTGAATTAAAAATAAGTTATTTGACATGTGTAAGATAAATTTTGAAATTTATTATTTTTAAATTGTATATTTTAATTTTTATATTGTGATGGTGGTGGTGTGGCATAGTGATAGTGGTAGTGGTGGCGATGGTGGTGGTAGTAGCGATGATGATAGTAGTAAAATAATGGTGATGTTCATGGTAATAATGATAATGGTGACGAAAGTGATGATAGTAGTGGTTATAACGTTTCTGGTTTAGACCTGACCCATTTTGTGTTTTGGACTCGAATTTCGTAGCCTTGTATGGTTATTCATTTCTTTTCCCTCTTGTTCTTTCTTAAATTTGGTTATTGGGTTGTAGTTGTGAGTTTGGAATAAATTGGTTGCTTGATTTTTCCAAACCTTTGTTGCCTAGATTTTTGCTCCTCCGCTCGAGCGTGCTTTGCGATTTTGCTCCTCCGCTCGAGCGGCCATTCTTACGCTCAAGCGGGATTTGTAAGTTCTCTGTAGCACTCTGTGCTTCCTATTATAATGAAACTATATTTGACTCTTTGATTACCATGATTGAGAACCTTCTCAGTTGTTATTTGAGCCTTGGTTGAGGTGTTACCATAGTGGTTAGGTGAGATTGAATCAGAAACTTCAAATTTGAATAATTGTTATTGAGTAGTTTTCACTCTTTCATCATTTTCTCTCTCCATACTTTGAATCTTGATGTGAGGCTAAAACCATTGGAAAGCTTACTTCCGAGGCTTCAATTTAGACATAAGTTAATCTTAACCAACTCAATAACTATTTTCTTTCAAAAATCTTAACTAGTATTATCAATTGGACCAAATTAATACAAAATCTAAAATTAGGTGTAAAAATCAAACTAATTGAAATTACAGAGACCAAATTGATACAAGAGACAAAATGCAGAGACTATCAATAAAATTTACCCTTCTTAAAATATGTCTAATATTCATTGTATCAATATTAAGATATATTTATATCTGAAAAATTATTTAAGACCAGATCGGGTTAGAACCTGAATAAAAAATTAATGACTTATTAAAAATATTTAATAATTATAAATTTAAATTTGATCAATTTTTCATTTAAATTTTTACATAGAATTCTAATAATTTTAATTTATGGTTCCAATTTTTCCTTGTATTTTTTTAAAAATATTTTTAAATTATATATAATTATAATTTCTTTTGAAATTTCTTTTTCAATCTCAAATTAGTTAAAACTTGAATTTGGTTAAAATTTATTTTTGACTTCTCATCTACAAAAACTAACAATGAACATATATTTTTTTGATCATTGTAAAAAGGTAAATAAAGAAATATATTATCAATACTAATAATAATAATAATAACAAAACATATTTTTATTTATCATGTGACGTCTCACCACTGCATTGATAATAGACATTAATAATAAAACTCATTACGATAATACAACAATAATAAATCAAATGATAAATAACATGTAATCACAATAATTTTTTATAATTATACAATATATATATATGATGCACATTCAATTTTTATATAGTAAAATTCACACTTAATCTCAACTACACATTAATTTTCTAAATCAATTCATCACCCAAATTACCTACTATTCTTTTAATATTCACATTTTCAAAATCCACCCAAACAATACTCTGACCAAGCTCATCATCACACTTGCTGTTGTCATTCTCACCACCTCCACTAACCATTATGCAACTCCAGTCTAGCTTTTTATCTTTGTAAATATAAAAAGACAGTGTTAGGGAAATAAAAAGGTACCGTTAGAGTTTTAAAGAGTTAAAAATGAAAAATAAAAAAAAAATGCATGATTTTAGGTTTTCTTATTCCATATATGGGTGTTAATTTTTATTTTTATTTTTAATCCATAAATTATGGAACAGTGTTCATTATTTAAAATTTTATTTATTGATGGGCAAGTCAGTTAAATGTTTTTAATTTTTTTATAAATAAAGAATTTTGTAAATTATGTTAAGAAATTTTAAAAATGGCCAAATCATACAGAAATATGAGACGCCTTATTCTCTTAAAAAAAATAAAAATAAAAAACCCTCATAACTATGTTATCAATTCACATATATCAAAAGAAATAATAACAACAATATAAAAAATACACAAACATCGACCCAAAAAAATAAAAAATAAAAAAAAAAACTTCAAATCAACTCCCAAAACAAAGATAGTTGAACAGATATATATTTATTATCAATTTAGTTGGAAAAAAAATACATTGGAAAAAAAAAAGTCATATAAAAAAAAATTGAAATAAGTTTGGACTACTGGCAAAGAGAGAGAGAATAACCATTGCATCATTACATTTGGAGATGAGTTAGCTGGGCTGGAAAAGAGAACAAATATTAAGTATTTTAAAGAAAGAATTTTATTGAATTTTTAATTTGATTGGATTTTTAAAATTTTAGATTTATATTATTTTCGGAAAGGGTGAAAGTGGGATGAAAGTGACTTACTATATTATTTTGAATTTTGAAATTCAAAATCATAGATAATTAGTGTCTTTGTTTATTTTTTTTAATTTGAATTGTTTTGATCAACATTAATTTTGGAAAGAGCGAGGGTGACTTATCATATCGTTTTGAATTTTAAAATTCAAAATTGTAGATAATTAGAATCTTTTTTTTGTTTTTGAATTTTTGACTTAAGGAACTAACCAATAGATTTTTTTTTTATTTCTTTAAAAATTAACAAATTAACAAAATTAGTTTGAGAGTTTGGAGCTCCCACAATCAATATTCTTAAAAAGACCATTTCCTTATATATATAGATTTTATTATTATTTTTTAAAGACATTGATTTTATTTTTATTTTTTTTCAATTTTAGAGAATGTATATTTATGATTTTTATGCTTTATCCCTGGTTCAGAGGAAGTGAGGCAGAATTAGGTTGAGTGACCAAATTAAAACATTTTTGTAAATTTAAATTAAAATTAAATCAATTAAAATTATAAGAATTGGGAGTAATTGTATCTATACCTGATCATTATTATTTCATAAACCTGCACCACTAAGATCATGGACCCACTCTAAGCTCTAAAGTCATCCTAAAGTCTAGCACGACACCCAGCAATGGTTCACATCTTGTCACAAGTCTTTCATTTGGAATTCTTCAAGTCTTTAATTGTTAGGCGAAATTGGAGGTGCCACTAGGCTTGTTTGATGCTCACTACACTACACAAGGCCCCTATCAAAACGCACTTCCTCCTCCCTTCATGAGTTGCCGTGGGCATAGGATAAGAGAATGGTGTGTGCCCATTTTGTATTCTTTCTTATTTTTAATCCATTAGTGAATTAGCCCAAAATAAAATAATAATAAAAAAAACTAGATTTTCTCTAGTTGAAGAAAAAATATAATCCAGTCCTATTGGTCTTATGAGATTTATTACGGGTCTTACTTCAATAATTTAACTAATTTATTTTATAGACTTTTGTGTATAAATCTACAAAAAGATAGATTTATCTAATAATCCTAGTCATATTTTCATTAAATTTGTCTTTTAAAACAAATGGACATTATATTTTAATATCGTACTTTCTAAACATAATAATAAATATGATGAAAAATTATGTGGTTAACGTAAGATTATCAAATCAATCTCTTTTTTCTTCTTCTTCGGCTTCTTTTTTATAAATGATCTATGCATGGAGGCCTATAAAATAAAAAAATTAAATTATTAAAGTAAGGCCTATAAAGAACCTCACAAACCTAACTGGACTGGATTACCCTTCACTCCACCCAGTAAATAAATAAGTGTAGTGATTGAAATTTGAAATATGGGTGGTTTGGGATGATTTTAATATGTGTACTTTTTGATTTTTTATGAAATATAGGTTGGGCATGGATTGGATTTGAAGTGGTGCGGTAGAAAAGTGATGTGACTTAAATAAGATAGTCACTTTTTGACTTTTTTAAATTATGATAAACAAGACCTAAATGACTGACCTAGAGAATGAGCCACTCCCTCACCGGCATCAACTGTGGTGCAAAGTCTCTAGATTACATTGTCAACAATGAATTTCTGATAAAAATTGGCTTTGGTGAAAAAAGATTTTGTGTCGTGCTATAAATATCGTTTTTTTAATGGCAGTATTTGCCTCTATTGTGAACTCATAATAGTGTAGCCCCAATCTATACTACAAGTGTTACCTAATTACTGGTACGATTAAATGCAGTTAGATATGTTGGCAAAAAAAAAAATTTTTTTTTTTTTTGAGAAATGCTACACTTGATAAGAGTGTATCGTATGCACTATTAATTATGTTATTTTCCTTTTTAATTATGATTAATTTTCTTCTTTAGTTATGATATTATTTTAATTACAACTCATAAGATATTTCATATGGTGTTAAGTTATGACCATTTTATTTTTATTTTTTTTAATTATGATTCAAAAGAGTGTGAAATTATGTTATTTTATTATTTTGTTATAAGGTGCATATGATACTACAGTCCCTTTTATTTGAAGTAGTAATAACCTAGTTAGGGTTAATTACTCAGTCCTATTTGTAAGGTTGGTACTCCATTAAGTCATATTTCATTATTTTTAATTAATATGATCCCATGTTTAAAATATTTATGTATATATGACTGTTGTACTATCGTTAATTCAATTAGAGCTAATAAAAAAATTATTAGTGCTTCAAGTGTATTACATGACAATATTATTCACCAATCACCAAGTATTATGTTTCATGCCCCAACACAAAATTATGGGCCCCATCCTTTTCCACCAATCACCAATCTCTTAGTAACTATCTGGCCATGTACCAAAAGCATTGGATAATTTCTTTTAGTTCAAGTGGGCGCTACTACTGTGACATTTATTTTTGTTTTGTTGTTTCAAAACTTAAAAACTTTTATTTACTTTTAATAAAAATTATACTTGCATATTACCTGTGCTATGCACGAATATAAATAGATAATCAAAAATTAGTTTTAAATTAAAATAATAATATAAAATTTATTTAAATTATGTAGTAAAAATAATTTATAATCAATTAAACTTTATTCATTTTTATCAAAGTTAGACATGAGAGAAGATTTTTATTCTGATTAATTGTGTGTTCTAAGTTCTTAATAAAAAATTGCTTGTCATAATTTAATTGGTAAAAATTAAAGAATAAATTACAAAAATTATATTTGCTATAAAATAAATACATTTCGTTTTATAAGTTTCGTAATTTTAATTTATCATATGATAATAGTAAATTATATTTGTTAATATACTAATTTTTTCTTATTTTGTAAATCCTAAAAATTTATATACTCAAAATTGGAAATTATTGTATTTCATAACTTTTAAATGAAAATGGATTAGGATTGATTTGTGGTGTTGGACTAAATATTAGAAGTGACCCAAAAGATACTCAACTCAATATTTATGCTAACGTGACCTTCACCTATTCATTAAAAATTGTCTTTATCAGTTTGTGACCGGTATGAGATAATTTGGGAGTTTTAATATTGGATTAAATATTAAAAATTAGCCTAAAAAACCTAGTTCGAGTCGATTTTTTTTTCCCCAACAATTCTTGGTTTAAACTATAATACATCATATTTTAATAACTCAATATCATAAAATAAAATAAAAAATTCTTAATGTTTATGGTGCTCTTTATCAATCAATAATTTTTTTTTTTATAGAATTACATTTGAAAAAATTCGAATATAAATTTTTTACTTTAAAACTTTAAGACCTGCACATTTTCTTTGACTCTATAACTAATTTTTGAGATAGCAACTAAAATAAATTTCAATAATTATTATATGGAAAGACACGTGTAATCAGAGTTTGTTGTACACAATTTTAAGAAGTAATATTAATTAAAAAATTTCAGTATGAAAAATATATACCCAACTTTATATTATGTTTGATTCATGGATTTAGGTAGGAATTTGGAATGAAAAATGAAAAAGATAGGTGAAATATAAATGAAATTTAAAGTACATTTTACCTTATTTCACACACCTTTTCATTTTTTCTTTCAAAATTTGTACCCAAAATCATGAATCAAACACATCATCAATGTTTGAAAGGAGTTTTGGATCCTTTATTGTATTGAAATCCACTAAAAAAAAAATTTATATAATATTTGGTAGGAGAAGCAAGTTCTTAAAATACATCATCAATTACATTATAAAAGAGAAAAAAGCATTTTTTTTTAATTATTTAAACAATTAAACATGAAGGGAAACAAACTGTGGAAGATGTGAATTGATTATTATATTTTAGTGGTACAAAAATGTAAAATTTAAAACTAATCATATTCAAATTTCTAAATTTAAATTTTTAAATGGATTAATTAACTTTTTTTTTTAAATGTGTAAATCAAGTCATAATAAGATTTTTTTAAAATAATTCAATTGTAGCAATCCTGATTTTGACCCGGTCAACTTCAGGGGTCGAGCTACCCGGTCAGTTCGCCGAAAGCAAAAATGCAAAATGCATTCGAAATTGCTTACAGGAAAGTGTATTTCACGCTCGAGTGATCTCATTATATCAGTCCTTAAATTAGGGTTTTAGATCACTTTTTGCAGCCCCCTCTCTCTCTAAAACTCTCCAAATTTCCAGGTCTAGAGCCTCTCTCTTTAGAAGTCATCTTCTCTCTTTGATTTCTCCAAATCCATTGGGATTTAGGCCTAAGTTTTTCACCAAAGTTGGTTGTCACCTCGAGTGCTTCATTACGTGCGGTGGAGATCGAGTTTCGACATCGTAGATTTTGGGGTTTCATCTCAGATTCTCTTCAAAACTTAGGATAGGGATTTTCTACACTCTAATATGATTTTTAGCTTAGTTATTTGCTATTGTGTATAGATGATGAGATTTGGTTGTGGTTTGGACAAATCTAGGATTTGGGTGTGAAATGAAAAATGGGGGTTTTGATGAATATGAGGTAAACGAGTATGAGGCTTGAATATAAGATCATGTTGTGTCAAAATAGTTGATTTTGGTGTTTGGGTTGATATTTGGTGAAAGGGGGATTCTGCCCTAATTTTGATTAAATTATTATTTTGCATAAATAATTGGAATTAACATTGAAAACGTGAAATTGGAATGTTGTGATTATAAATGGTGATATTGGATATGTATTATCTCACTTATGGAAGTTTTGAATAAACTATTTATTTTGATATTGAACATCTCTTTAGAAATAATTGCATTGGGCTACCGGTGGAAAATAGCTATGATTGTTGTAGAAATTACATGAAGATTAGGCGATTTAATGTTAATCCATTGTTGGTGTCATTGAATATGACCATGTTATAGATACATTATATATGTATGTTTATTGGGAGGAGAAAGGGGATGTACTCTATATGTGATTATGTTTATAAATACATTGCAAATGTATATTTGTTTGGGAGGAGAAAAGGGATGGATTTCATTTAAAGCAAGTTGGTCGGAGTATCCTAGGTGAAATACCCGAAATTTTATATATAAATAGGTGTCGATTGCTTCGGACGAAATATCCGTAAAATAGCAGGTTTGAAGTGTTTATGTGAGTTTTGCATAATTGGAAAATCATTGAGTTGTAGTCTCATTTTGGTTGTTGAAAGATAATGAATTTAACTCATGAATTGTGTAGCATATATGAGCTGAAAATGAATTGAAGGAAAATGGAATAAGGTTGGTCTTAGTGGCCTATGGATATGCAAGTGTTGTGGATGTTTCAGGATCGGTATTGTTTATGTACGTGATATTTATATCTTTGCTAAACCTTATAAATTGTGTTAAATTATTTCTACTGGGCTGTTGGCTCACCCTATACGGAAATACCATTTTCAGGTGTAGGTGAGATGCTTCCTCCAAGGCAATTACGTGGATGGGGTTTTGAGAAACAAGAGCTTCTTAATTATGTCTTGTTGTGTGTATGTTTGATTATTTTTAAAGCTAAGGGCTTAAGATGTAACGAACGAGACTCAATTTGTGTAACCAAGCAATGACTTGGAAAGATATAAGCCTACATGGTATTTAAATGTCTGTTAAGCACTGAACTCTGATGAATGCAAGTATTGTATTTCTGTTATATTCTTCCGCATAGTAGATAGGTTTATTGTATTATTTTGGAGGCGTGACAACTTGGTATCAAAGCGTACCGGACTTGAATACTTTGAGTACGTGGGAAGTAGTTAGTACCACAATGGGTTTGTCTCGCTTGTTAGAGAGTTATGTATGATGTTATGTGCTTATATGATAACATGCTTATGTGACTATATGGGTATGGAATTTAGTTTCTAGAATGTTGATCGAGTTTATGGGTTTTTGGGAGTCCTGTTAGAAAGGCACTTGATCACTGTCGTTTCTAACTAGAACTCTAGCAACACCACGGGACGGTCATTATCTGGCAATGAAATTCATAAGTACTTATGTGATTATGTGCTTATGTGGAATGAATTACAGTTGTCCAATGTATTAGGACGCGAGTGAAATAGCTTCGACACATTTGTGAATGTGCCAATCCTTTGTTACCTTTATTAGGATGTCAGGACGAGGACGTGGTGGTAGGCGTGGTAGGCCTAGGAGGCAGGAGATGCCTATATCTGATGAAATTTCAGTGCAAGAGGAGGGAGTTGGTCAAGCCAACGTGGCCGAACCAGTAGGTCAGCAGGCCATGGGTGCCTTAGCCTGCGAGATGGTAGGAGCACTGAGGGAATCCATGGACATTCTCAGGGCTAAGAATGAAGTCCAGGCCCATGTAGCTGAAGCAGGGCCGTCTTTTCTGAAGAGAGTTCTTCCGGTCGAATCCGGATGAGTTTTTGGGCGACCCTAAGGAGCCACTGAAGGCTGATGAATGGCTTGAACAGTTAGCGAAGACATTCGAGATACTTGGCATCGAGTATGATCAGTTGAAAGTGACCTTGGTGTCTTTCCAATTAAAGGGGGATGCGGGGCAGTGGTGGAAGTATGCGCGGGGGCGCATTGGAGGGATTTGGGAGGCATTTGTTGACGCCTTTCAGGAGAAGTTTTTCCCTCCCACTGTTAGGGAGAAGTTGAGGGATCAGTTCTGTCAGCTCAAGCAGCTGAATACACCAATGGCAGAGTTTGAGGCCACCTTTACAAGTTTATCCAGGTTTGTACCCGAGTTAGTGGCGACTGAGGAACACCGCTGTCTGGAGTTTGAGAAGAAATTGAGGACCAGACTCATGTTTCAAGTGGCCGGTTCCATGATTAGAGATTATGAGCGCCTTGTGCAGTCTGCAGCCCACCTTGAAACTATTATGCAAGCAGCAGATGAAAGGATGAGGGGCTCTAGGAGGAGTCAAGATAGTCAAGGAGACAGTAAGAGGTAGAGGGGTTCCTACCCTCAGCAGTCCCAGGGAACTCAGTCGAGGTCCACTTTTCCAATACCGAGTTCAGGTTCTGGGACAGGTGGGCAGGGAGATTTTACTTGCTTTAAGTGCGGTCAGTTGGGCCACAAGTCTCCAGCTTGTCCTCAAAGAGGAGGAGGACAGCGAGCAGCATCATCTTTGGCTCATTTTTAGAGCCAGAGTCAGGGAAGAGGCCAGCCGCTCAGTTGTTATCAGTGCGGGCAGGTGGGGCACTTGAAGAGGTTTTGCCCACAGTTAGGTGGTACACCTAGTGCGTCTGGTTCGAGACACACACAGAGTCACCAGCCAGCACAGTCAGCACAGGCCTCAAGGGCCAATCAAGGAGTCTCTTCGGTTCAGTCTGTGCATCAGGCTTATACTCCGAGGGGTGAGCAGGTTGAGCAGAGGCCTACTGGACGTATGTATACAGTTGTAGGGCCAGATCTTGTACCTGTTCTTTCCGTAGTGAGAGGTACCTTTTTTGTTTTGTAATTCAGTTGTTGTTGTGTTGATTGATACGGGTGCATCCCATTCTTTTTATTTCGCATGCGTTTGCATCAGTTTTGCGTTTGGAGTTAGCACAGTTAGCATCTCTTATTTGTGTAGAGTCACCTATTAGTGGTCAGACTGTTTTGAGACAGGAATGTCGGGGTTGTGACATCGAGATTGCTGGTTGTCAATTACCTTTTGCATTTGTATTGATTGACATGCTTAGTTTTGATGTCATATTGGGTATGGACTGGTTATTGTCATACTGGGCTATTATAGATTGCTGCCGTCAGAAAGTCATATAGAGAAAAAAAACCAAACAAACAAATAAACTTGAAATAAGTTTGGACTATTGGCAAAGAGAGAGAGAATAACCATTGCATCATTACATTTGGAGAGGAGTTAGCCGGGCTGGAAAAAAAGATCAAATATTAAGTATTTTAAAGAGAGAATTTTATTGAATTTTTAATTTGATTGGATTTTTAAAATTTTAGATTTATATTATTTTCGGAAAGGGTGAGAGTGGGATGAAAATGACTTACCATATTATTTTGAATTTTGAAATTCAAAATCATAGATAATTAGTGTCTTTGTTTATTTTTTTTTTTTAATTTGAATTGTTTTGATCAACATTAATTTTGGAAAGAGCAGGGGTGACTTATCATATCGTTTTGAATTTTAAAATTCAAAATTGTAGATAATTAGAATCTTTTTTTTGTTTTTGAATTTTTGACTTAAGGAACTAACCAATAGATTTTTTTTTATTTCTTTAAAAATTAACAAATTAACAAAATTAGTTTGAGAGTTTGGAACTCCCACAATCAATATTCTTAAAAAGACCCTTTCCTTATATATGTAGATTTTATTATTATTTTTTAATGACACTGATTTTATTTTTATTTTTTTTCATTTTTAGAGAATGTATATTTATGATTTTTATGCTTTATCCCTGGTTTAGATGAAGTGAGGCAAAATTAGGTTGAGTGACCAGATTAAAACAATTTTGTAAATTTAAATTTAAATTACAATAATGATTCGTCCCACTAAAAATACCACCACTAATAGCACTAATGCATTAAAAAAGTAAAAAAAAAAATACAATTCCAAAACCAAAACATCACATCATTACTGATGAGACCTACTGCCACCTAATTAGTGGGAGCACTAACACTCATTTTCCTTAAAATTATAAGAATTGGGAGTAATTGTATCTATACCTGATCATTATTATTTCATAAACTTGCGCCACTAGAAGATCATGGACCCACTCTAAGCTCTAAAGTCATCCTAAAGTCTAGCACGACACCCAGCAATGGTTCACATCTTGTCACAAGTCTTTCATTTGGAATTCTTCTAGTCTTTAATTGTTAGGCGAAATTGGAGGTGCCACTAGGCTTGTTTGATGCTCACTACACTACACAAGGCCTCTATCAAAACACACTTCCTCCTCCCTTCATGAGTTGCCGTGGGCATAGGATAAGAGAATGGTGTGTGCCCATTTTGTATTCTTTCTTATTTTTAATCCATTATTGAGTTAGCCCAAAATAAAATAATAAAAAAAAAACTAGATTTTCTCTAGTTGAAGAAAAAATATAATTCAGTCTTATTGGTCTTATGAGATTTATTACGGGTCTTACTTCAATAATTTAACTAATTTATTTTATAGACTTTTGTGTATAAATCTACAAAAAGATAGATTTATCTAATAATCCTAGCTATATTTTCATTAAATTCATCTTTTAAAACAAATGGATATTATATTTTAATATCGTACTTTTTTAAAAAATAATAAATATGATGAAAAATTATGTGGTTAATGTAAGATTATCAAATCAATCTTTTTTTTCTTTTTTTTTTCCTTCTTTTTTTATAAATGATCTATTTTTTTTTTTATAAATGATCTATGTATAGAAGCCTATAAAATAAAAAAATTAAATCATTAAAGTAAGGCCTATAAAGAACCTCACAAACCTAACTGGACTGGATTACACTTCACTATCCCAATAAATAAATAAGTGTAGCGATTGAAATTTGAAACACAAATTGTTAATATTAAATGACTGACCTGGAGAATGAGCCACTCCCTCACCGGGCATCAACTGTGGTGCAAAGTCTCTAGATGACATTGTCAACAATGAATTTCTGATAAAAATTGACTTTGGTGAAAAAAGATTTTGTGTCGTGTTATAAATATCATTTTTTTAATGGCAGTATTTGCCTCTATTGTGAACTCATAATAGTGTAGCCCCAATCTACACTACAAGTGTTACCTAATTACTGGTACGATTAAATGCAGTTGGATATGTTGGCAAAAAATATATTATTTTTTATTTGGAGAAATGCTGCAATACAAACACTTGATAAGAGTATATCGTATGCACTATTAATTATGTTATTTTTTTTTTTAGTTATGATTAATTTTCTTCTTTAGTTATGATATTATTTTAATTATAACTCATGAGATATTTGGTTATATCTCATATGGTGTTAAGTTATGACCTTTTTTTTTTTTGTTCTTTTTTTTTTAAATTATGATTCAAAAGAGTGTGAAATTATGTTATTTTATTATTTTGTTATAAGGTGCATATGATACTATTGTCTCTTTTATTTGAAGTAGTAATAACCTAGTTAGGGGTTAATTACTCAATCCTATTTGTAAGGTTGGTACTCCATTAAGTCATATTTCATTTGTAACGCCCCTAAAAATAATACCATAGGTATGATCCACAACAGCATAAATAATAGTTACATAAATCAGAGTGTAAATAATCCTTTCATTTCATGAAGTAACAATACAATAGAGTTTAACATAAGCGAATGCCCTACGGGCTTACATCCTTTCAAGACATACTTGGTTACAATAAAAGAGAGTGTCATAAACTCTATACATGTAAAGCCCTTGGCTTGAATAAACATTTAAACATGAAAATCACAAAATATAGCATCCGGCTCTTAAGTCCTCCCATGCTACGTTCTTGGAGGGAGCATGTCAACTATACCTGAAAATGGTTTCCCAAGTAAGGTGCGCCAAAGCCTAGTAGAAACATCCTAACACAATATATGAAATTTAACTAAGACATAAGCACTAAGTAAATGTTCCACATTCATAACCAACTCACATTCTGTCCATATTCATTCGTTACTAATACTCATATCTCAATTCCATTTCCATCTATTCCATTTATATTAATCCAGTAAATTCCGAGTCAATTCATGAGACAAGTCATTGTTATCTAAACAATCCAAAACGAGGCTACAACTCAATGATTCACAATTGAATACAACTATTACCCAAACACTTCAATGTTGCCATTTTATGGAATTTTAATCCGAGGGAACCGGCACCCATATATGCATATGATTTCAATATTTTCCATTTTACGGAATTTTCATCTGAGGGAACCGGCACCCATATATGCAAGGTTTCGGGACTTTCACCCTGGACACTCCGGCCAACTTAATTATAAATGGAGTCCATCCCCTATCTCCTCCCAAACCAACGGTACATATGCAATGTATTAAAAGCATCGTCATATACAATGACTATCACCAACACATATTCAACATCTCAATCATACCATCATATTCAATGAGGTAAATTTAAACGACAGGTTTCAATTCACCTAATCCACATGCAGTTTCTACAACAATCATGGCTATCCTCCACCGATAGCTCAAAACAGATATTTCTAAACAGATATACAATCTTTTAAACAGATAATTTATCAGATTTCCATAGGTGAGTGATTTGACAAATCCAACTACACCATTCATTCACACAGCTTCTCAATTTCATATTTCTCACACCAATTCCATTATTTATACCAAATAATCATTTTGCTCATATTAGGGCAAATCCCTCCCTTATTCCAGATACTAACCCAAAGGTCAAATTCATCAACTTTAATACAAAACCACCTCATATCCCAACCCTATGGTCAAATATACAACAACACCTAAAAACCCCTCTTTCACAACTTTGAACCAAATCCTAGGTTTTCTCCAAACATCCCAAATCTCACCATATTCTCATAACAACAAATAACTATGTTAAAATTCATAACGAAGTGTAGAATATCCCTACCTCAAGTGTAGAAGCTCAAAGGAGGAGAAGTAAGAAACCCAAAGATGCTCCAAATCCCACCTTTTTCGGATCAAAAGGAAGCCCACGCAATGCTCTAGCTTTTTAACAAAGGGACTATGGTAGAATGACCCTAGAACATGGAGTATTTGTAGAAAGAATAAGTATTTTAGAGAGAGGAGCTGTCGATCTAGGGTTTTGAAGAAGGAAGAGAGTCAAAAATGGTGTAAACCATCTCTGCTGCGAACTGATATATGCGAGGCTCGCTTGAGCGAAGGAGTTGTCGCTCGAGCGACTAGACATAACAAAAGACCTCGCTCGAGCACAAGAAGCGTCACTCGAGCGAACAATGCAAAGCTTCAGGTCTACCACTAACGCAGACGCACGCTCGAGCCCAAGAGTTCTCGCTCGAGCGAAGGAACACCTAACACAGGGCTCGCTCGAGCGAAGAATACCAACCATCAGGTCTCTCAGAGACGCAGATGCACGCTCGAGCGCAAGAGTGCTCGCTCGAGCAAAGAGACAAATACCCAAAGCTCGCTCGAGCGCAAAAAGCCTCGCTCGAGCGAAGAGGCCAAAACCTAGACAGCAACCACTTGCTCCAAACTCACCCAACACGTCCCAAAACTCAAATACAAAGGATTAAAGGACGGAAATAAGATATAGACAACAACACACAACCACGGAACCCGAGTCCGATACACAACAAAGGTCGGGGTAATACCTGGATCGCTATATTATTTTTTTAATTAATAAGATCCCATGTTTAAAATATTTATGTATATATGATTGTTGTACTATCGTTAATTCAATAAGTGCTAATAAAAAAATTATTAGGTGCTTCAAGTGTACTACATGACAATATTATTCACCAATCACCAAGTATTATGTTTCATGCCCCAACACAAAATTATGGGCCCCACCCTTTTCCACCAATCACCAATCTCTTAGTAACTATCTGACCATGTCCCAAAAGCACTAGATAATTTCTTTTAGTTCAAGTGGGCGCTACTACTGTGACATTTATTTTTGTTTTGTTGTTTCAAAACTTAAAAAATTTTATTTACTTTTAATAAAAATTATACTTGCATATTACCTGTGTTATGCACGAATATAAATAGATAATCAAAAATTAATTTTAAATTAAAAGAATAATATAAAATTTATTTAAATTATGTAGTAAAAATAATTTATAATCAATTAAACTTTATTCATTTTTATCAAAGTTAGACATGAGAGAAGATTTTTATTCTGATTAATTGTGTGTTCTAAGTTCTTAATAAAAAAATTGCTTGTCATAATTTAATTGGTAAAAATTAAAGAATAAATTACAAAAATTATATTTGCTATAAAATAAATACATTTCGTTTTATAAGTTTCGTAATTTTAATTTATCATATGATAATAGTAAATTATATTTGTTAATATACTAATTTTTTCTTATTTTGTAAAGCCTAAAAATTTATATACTCAAAATTGTAAATTATCGTATTTCATAACTTTTAAATGAAAATAGATTAGGATTGATTTGTGGTGTTGGACTAAACATTAGAAGTGACCCAAAAGATACTCGACTCAATATTTATGCTAATGTGACCTTCACCTATTCATTAAAAGTTGTCTTTATCAGTTCGTGACCGGTATGAGATAATTTGGGAGTTTCAATATTGGATTAAATATTAAAAATTAGCTTAAAAAATCTAGTTCGAGTCGATTTTTTTTCCCCAACAATTCTTGGTTTAAACTATAATACATCATATTTTAATAACTCAATATCATAAATAAAAAAAAATCTTAATGTTTACGGTGCTTTTTATCAATCAATAATTTTTTTTTTGTAGAATTACATTCGAAAAAATTCTAATATAATTTTTTTACTTTAAAACTTTAAGACCTGCACATTTTCTTTGACTCTATAACTAATTTTTGAGATAGCCACTAAAATAAATTTCAATCATTATTATATGGAAAGACATGTGTGATCAGAGTTTGTTGTACACAATTTTAAGAAGTAATATTAATTAAAAAAGTTCAGTATGAAAAATATATACCCAACTTTATATTATGTTTGATTCATGGATTTAGGTATGAATTTGGAATGAAAAAGGAAAAAGATATGTGAAATATAAATGAAATTTAAAGTACATTTTACCTTATTTCACACACCTTTTCATTTTTTCTTTCAAAATTTGTACCCAAAATCATGAATCAAACACATCATCAATGTTTGAAAGGAGTTTTGGATCCTTTATTGTATTGAAATCCACTAAAAAAAAAATTTATATAATATTTGGTAGGAGAAGCAAGTTCTTAAAATAGTTCATCAATTACATTATAAAAGAGAAAAAAGCTAGCCAATAATTTTTTTTTTAATTATTTAAACAATTAAACATGAAGGGAAACAAACTATGGAAGATGTCAATTGATTATTATATTTTAGTGGTACAAAAATGTAAATTTTAAAACTAATCATTTTCAAATTTCTAAATTTAAATTTTTAAATGGGTTAATTAACTTTTTTTTTTAAAAAAATGTGTAAATCAAGTCATAATAAGATTTTTTTAAAAATAATTCAATTGTAGCGATCCCGATTTTGACCCGATCAACTTCAGGGGTCGAGCTGCCCAGTCAGCTCGCCGAAAGTAAAAATGCAAAATGCATTCGAAATTGCTTACAGGAAAGTGTATTTCACGCTCGAGTGACCTTGTTATATCAATCCGTAAATTAGGGTTTCAGATCACTTTTTGCAGCCCCCTCTCTCTCTAAAACTCTCCAAATTTCCAGGTCTAAAGCCTCTCTTTCTAGAAGTCATCTTCTCTCTTTGATTTCTCCAAATCCATTGGGATTTAAGCCTAAGTTCTTCACCAAAGTTGGTTATCACCTCGAGGGCTTCATTGTGTGCGGTGGAGATCGAGTTTCGACATCGTAGATTTTGGGGTTTCATCTCAGATTTTTTTCAAAACTTGAGGTAGGGATTTTCTACACTCTAATATGATTTTTAGCTTAGTTATTTGCTATTGTGTATAGATGATGAGATTTGGTTGTGGTTTGGACAAATCTAGGATTTAGGTGTGAAATGAAAGTGGGGGTTTTGATGAATATGCGATAAACAAGTATGAGGCTTGAATATAAGATCATGTTGTGCCAAAATAGTTGATTTTGGTGTTTGGGTTGATATTTTGTGAAAGGGGGATTCTGTCCTAATTTTGATTAAATTATTATTTTGCATAAATAATTGGGATTAACATTGAAAACGTGAAATTGGAAGGTTGTGATTATAAATGTTGATATTGGATATGTATTATCTCACTTATAGAAGTTTTGAATAAACTATTTATTTTGATATTGAACATCTCTTTAGAAATAATTGCATTGGGCTATCGGTGGAGAATAGCTATGATTGTTGTAGAGATTACATGAAGATTAGGTGATTTAATGCTAATCCATTGTTGATGTCATTGAATATGACCATGTTATAGATACATTATATATGTATGTTTATTGGGAAAAGAAAGGGGATGTACTCCATATGTGATTATGTTTATAAATACATTGCATATTTATATTTGTTTGGGAGGAGAAAGGGGATGGACTCCATTTAAAGCAAGTTGGCCGGAGTGTCCTAGGCGAAAGACCCGAAATTTTATATATAAATGGGTGCCGATTGCTTCGGACGAAATATCCGTAAAATGGCAGGTTTGAAGTGTTTATGTGAGTTTTGCATAATTGGAAAATCATTGAGTCGTAGTCTCATTTTGGTTGTTGAAAGATAATGAATTTAACTCATGAATTGAGTAGCATATATGAACTGAAAATGAATTGAAGGAAAATGGAATAAGGTTGGTCTTAGTGGCCTATGGATATGTAAGTCTTGTGGATGTTTCAGGATCGGTATTGTTTATATACGTAGTATTTATACCTTTGCTAAACCTTATAAATTGTGTTAGATTATTTCTACTGAGTTGTTGGCTCACCCTATATGGGAATACCATTTTCAGGTGCAGGTGAGATGCTTCCTCCAAGGCAATAGTGTGGATGGGGTTTTGGGAAGCAAGAGCTTCTTAATTATGTCTTGTTGTGTGTATGTTTGATTATTTGTAAAGCCAATGGCTTAAGATGTAACGAGCGAGACTCAATTTGTGTAACCAAACAATGACTTGGAAAGATGTAAGCTTACATGGTATTTAAATGTTTGTTAAGCACTGAACTCTGATGAATGCAAGTATTGTATTTCTGTTATATTCTTCCGCATAGTAGATAGGTTTATTGTATTATTTTGGGGGCGTGACAACTTGGTATCAAAGCGTACCGGACTTGAACACTTTGCGTACGTGGGAAGTAGTTAGTACCACAATGGGTTTGTCTCGCTTGTTAGAGACTTATGTATGATGTTATGTGCTTATATGATAACATGCTTATGTGACTATATGGGTATGGAATTTAGTTTCTAGAATGTTGATCGAGTTTATGGGTTTTTGGGAGTCCTGTTGGAAAGGCACTTGATCACTGTCGCTTCTAACTAGAACTCTAGCAACGCCACGGGACGGTCATTATCCGGAAATGAAATTCATAAGTACTTATGTGATTATGTACTTATGTGGAGTGAATTATAGTTGTCCAATGTATTAGGACGCGAGTGAAATAGCTTCGACACATTTGTGAATGTGCTAATCCTTTGTTACCTTTATTAGGATGTCAGGACGAGGACGTGGTGGTAGGCGTGGTAGGCCTAGGAGGTAGGAGATGCCTATACCAGATGAAATTCCGGTGCAGGAGAAGGGAGTTGGTCAAGCCAACGTGGCCGAGCCAGTAGGTCAGCAGGCCATGGGCGCCTTAGCCTGCGAGATGACAGGAGCATTGAGGGAATCCATGGACATTCTCAAGGCTGAGAATCAAGTCCAGGCCCATGTAGCTGAAGTAGGGCCGTCTTTTCTGAAGAGGGAGTTCTTCTGGTCGAATCCGGATGAGTTTTTGGGTGACCCTAAGGAGCCACTGAAGGCTGATAAGTGGCTTGAATAGTTAGCGAAGACATTCGAGATGCTTGGCATCGAGGATGATCAGTTGAAAGTGACCTTGGCGTCTTTCCAGTTAAAGGGGGATGCGGGACAGTGGTGGAAGTAGCGCGGGAGCGCATTGGAGGAACTTGGGAGGCATTTGTTGACGCCTTTCAGGAGAAGTTTTTGCCTCCCACTGTTAGGGAGAAGTTGAGGGATCAGTTCTGTCAGCTCAAGCAGCTGAATACACTAGTGGCAGAGTTTGAGGCCACCTTTACTACTCTATCCAGGTTTGCACCCGAGTTAATGGCGACTGAGGAACGCCGCTGTCTGGAGTTTGAGAAGAAATTGAGGACCGGACTCATGTTTCAAGTGGCCGATTCCATGATTAGAGATTATGGGCGCCTCGTGTAGTCTGCAGCCCACCTTGAAACTATTATGCAAGTAGAAGATGAAAGGGTGAGGGGCTCCAGGAGGAGTTCGGATAGTCACAGAGACAGTAAGAGGCAGAGGGGTTCCTACCCTCACCAGTCCCAGGGAACTCAGTCGAGGTCCACTTTTCCAATACCGAGTTCAGGTTCTGGGAGAGGTGGACAGGGAAATTTTACTTGCTTTAAGTGTGGTCGGTTGGGCCACAAATCTCCAGCTTGTCCTCAAAGAGGAGGAGGACAGCGAGCAGCATCATCTTCGGCTTGTTTTCAGAGCCAGAGTCAGGGAAGAGGCCAGCCGCTCACTTGTTATCAATGCGGGCAGACGGGGCAGCTGAAGAGGTTTTGCCACAGTTGGGTGGTACACCTGGTGCGTCTAGTTCGAAACAGACACAGAGTCACCAGTCAGCACAGGCCTCAAGGGCCAATCAAGGAGTCTCTTCGGCTCAGTCTGTGCATCAGGCTTATACTCCGAGGGGTGAGCATGTTGAGCAGAGGCCTACTGGATGTATGTATACAGTTGTAGGGCCAAATCTTGTACCTGATCCTTCTGTAGTGAGAGGTACCTTTTTGTTTTTGCAATTCAGTTGCTAATATGTTGATTGATACGGGTGCATCCCATTCTTTTATTTCGTATGCGTTTCCATCAGTTTTGGGTTTGGAGTTGGCATAGTTAGCATCTCCTATTTGTGTAGAGTCACCTGTTGGTA
The DNA here is from genome assembly GCA_036172215.1 of Camellia granthamiana. Classification (NCBI taxonomy): domain Eukaryota; kingdom Viridiplantae; phylum Streptophyta; class Magnoliopsida; order Ericales; family Theaceae; genus Camellia; species Camellia granthamiana. The sequence goes on from JAXFYN010000205.1 coordinate 112,202, forward strand.
GTCAGACTGTTTTGAGACAGGAATGTCGGGGTTGTGACATTGAGGTTGCTGGTCGTCGATTACCTTTTGCATTTGTATTGATTGACATGCTTAGTTTTGGTGTCATATTGGGTATGGACTGGTTATCGTCATACCGGACTGTTATAGATTGCTATCGTCAGAAAGTCATATAGAGAAAAAAAACCAAACAAACAAACAAACTTGAAATAAGTTTGAACTATTGGCAAAGAGAGAGAGAATAACCCTTGTATCATTACATTTGGAGAGAAGTTAGCCGAGCTGAAAAAAAGATCAAATATTAAGTATTTTAAAGAAAGAATTTTATTGAATTTTTAATTTGATTGGATTTTTAAAATTTTAGATTTATATTATTTTCGGAAAGGGTGAGAGTGGGATGAAAGTGACTTACAATATTATCTTGAATTTTGAAATTCAAAATCATAGATAATTAGTGTCTTTGTTAATTTTTTTTAATTTGAATTGTTTTGATCAACATTAATTTTGGAAAGAGTGAGGGTGACTTATCATATCGTTTTGAATTTTAAAATTCAAAATTGTAGATAATTAGAATCTTTTTTTTGTTTTTGAATTTTTGATTTAAGGAACTAACCAATAGATTTTTTTTTATTTCTTTAAAAATTAACAAATTAACAAAATTAGTTTGAGAGTTTGGAGCTCCCACAATCAATTTTCTTAAAAAGACCCTTTCCTTATATATATAGATTTTATTATTATTTTTTAAAGACATTGATTTTATTTTTATTTTTATTTTTTTCATTTTTAGAGAATGTATATTTATGATTTTTATGCTTCATCCCTGGTTTAGATGAAGTGAGGCAGAATTAGGTTGAGTGGCCAGATTAAAACATTTTTGTAAATTAAAATTAAAATTAAATTAATTAAAATTATAAGAATTGGGAGTAATTGTATCTATACCTGATCATTATTATTTCATAAACCTGCACCACTAGAAGATCATGGACCCACTCTAAGCTCTAAAGTCATCCTAAAGTCTAGCACGACACCCAGCAATGGTTCACGTCTTGTCACAAGTCTTTCATTTGGAATTCTTCAAGTCTTTAATTGTTAGGCGAAATTGGAGGTGCCACTAGCCTTGTTTGATGCTCACTACACTACACAACACAAGAGTCCTGTTTGTTAGAGTTTTTTTTCAGCTTTCAGCTTAATTTAAGCTGTTTTGATATGTTTGGTTTAACTTATGCTTATAGCTTATAGCTTTGTGGAAGTCAGAAATCAGCTTATTCTGTGAGCTGGGCTGGATATGCTTTGAGAATAAGCTGGAAATCAGCTTAAGCTGAAAGTTATAAGGTATAAGCTGTTTGGGCATAAGCTATAAGCAGTTTCACACAGCTCTACCAAACAGGACCAAGGCCTCTGTCAAAACACACTTCCTCCTCCCTTCATGAGTTGCCGTGGGCATAGGATAAGAGAATGGTGTGTGCCCATTTTGTATTCTTTCTTATTTTTAATCCATCATTGAATTAGCCCAAAATAAAATAACAATAAAAAAACTAGATTTTCTCTAGTTGAAGAAAAAATAGTTCGGTCCTATTGGTCTTATGAGATTTATTACGGGTCTTACTTCAATAATTTAATTAATTTATTTTATAAACTTGTGTATAAATCTACAAAAAGATATATTTATCTAATAATCCTAGTAATATTGTCATTAAATTCATCTTTTAAAACAAATGGATATTATATTTTAAGATCGTACTTTTTTAAAAAATAATAAATATGAAGAAAAATTATCTGGTTAACGTAAGATTATCAAATCAATCCTTTTTTTCTTTTTCTTTTTTCCTTCTTTTTTTTATAAATGATCTATTTTTTTTATAAATGATCTATGTATGGAAGCCTATAAAATAAAAAAAAATTAAATTATTAAAGTAAGGCCTATAAAGAACCTCACAAATCTAACTGGACTGGATTACAATTGTTTTTTTTTTTTTTTTTTTCTCATTTATAGAGAATGTATATTGTGGAGACATAATTTTTGAATGACAACACGTGGCCGAGGTGTTACCAAAGTGCCAACCGGGGTGCCACGTGTCCTGGTCATGATGTCGAGATGATCTCGGCTAGGCCGAGGTTATCTGCGAGGATACCGGAATCCGGGATAAGCGGATAAGGAACAAGAGTCCTAGAATAAGAGAAGACTTCAGTTTGGGTAAAGATAAGACTCTTAAAGAGTTTATCCTAATCCTACTGGGAGTCCAAGATTAGCAGTAATCCTAAATCCATTGGAGCTAGGCTTCTGTTGGGACTAGGATTATGTTGGCTATAAAAGAAAGGCACCCTGATGGGTCTAAGGTATGCTTTTAGGCTCTGTCTAGTGAGTTCAGTACTATTGGTTATCTTTGAGAGATATTTTACTGACTTGATCGTCTGAGTGCCCCCGGGTGGACGAATTACCGTCGGAATCTCTTCTTTTTGTTTCAGGTCGTTCGGGTTTAATTTATTCTGTCAGTGCTCTTCAGCTAGGTACTAATTTGGCAGTGTGGTCGGAAATTGACACACATAATTTGGCGCCGTCTGTGGGAACGAAAGGAGAATAGATGGCCAACGACGGACAGAGAGAGAAGGTTGGGGACGACACTCCTACTGGGAGTGGAAAACCTATTGACCTTGACATCGAAGGAGACAACCACAACGAAGAGACTCGTGATAAGAATCACGAAGGAAAGGACGTCGGCCAGGAGGGCGACAGACAGAAGAAATCGGATCGAAGCGGGTATTACAGCGAGGATAACCTCCAGGTATGGAAGGATAGATGCTTGCGGAGGGACGAAGAGGTGAAAGATGGCGAACAAATTGGCAGACCCGCAATCGATCGTCAATTTTATGATGCAAAACAACGTCATGCAGCCACCGTTCCGGCTGCAGGACACGTCGATTCCAGCAGCCAATGCCCAGAAAGGGGGGGGCAGAAAACGGTTCCTGCAGTCCCTCAGCATGGCAGGACCAAGGGACATTCTCATCAGCCTTCGCGGGAGGTCGGGCATGGTGAATCCCAGAAGACACGTCGAACAAAAGAAACCTGCACCAAAGAACATCGGGATGTTCAGGGGAAGGAACTCTGTTTCGACACGACCAATAGAGGGAGGTCCAAAAGGACTCACAATGACACTGGAAGTAGTGCACCAAAGAGGCTAAAATCCGGAGATAGCCGAGCTCCTGGACGAACCAAGGCGAATCTGAGGGATCACCTACAGATGAAGCAACAAGATGCTGAGGTAACCTCCCCGATCAAGCTGAGAACGCCGTTCTCGGTAGAATTGGACAAATTTGAAGCCCCGAAGAGGTTTAGCATGCCGAGATTTCAGATCTACGACGGTAAGTCGGACCCCAACCTTCACGTCGGCTTGTATCTAAACTCGATGGCGTTGTATACCGGGAACGAGCCGTTGCTCTGCAAGGTGTTCCCCTCATCCTTCGGAGAAATTGCATCGGACTGGTTTCACAAGTTGCCGAAAGGAACTGTGAAAAGCTGGGAAGGCTTGGCCGACATGTTTGTGGCCAGGTTCGTGACAAACAAGCTATAGCCATTGAGGGTGGACGCCCTAATGGCCCTGAAGATCGGCGAGGATGAAAGCCTTAGGGCCAATGCCAAAAGGTATTATGAGGTATTCAACTGAATACCAGGATGCAACCAAGAGGTGGCGGTCGTGTCGTTTAAAAACGGCTTGAAGGATAACTGCCTGCTTCGAAAATCACTGGCAAAGACATTGCCGAAAAGCATGGAGGAGCTGATGGCCAGGATAGAAAAGTATGCCAGAGCCGAGAAAGACACGCTGGGGACAAAGGCGTCCAAACAAGAGAAGAGAAATGGTTCGCCGAAGCGAAGGCGAGATAACACTGGATACGAGAAGACAAGAGCTTAGCCCAAGTGAGCAGATCCCGGATTCCAGATCTCGAATCTAAGATCCCAGAAGACAAGATCTCGGCCTAGATGATTAAATCCGAGAAGAGAAGAGCTTCGCCTAAGTTAAAGAATTTTTATATAAGGTCCACAAAGGAGTATGTGGAAGCCATGCAGGGGCAGATCCTTTGCCCATAGAGCAATATCACAGGGATTCTTTTGGCTTTACATGCAAAAGGAAGCTGAAGCCTATGTAAAAAAGTATGAAAATGCTTTGAAATCCACCTGCAACGTGCGACAGAACAGCAATTCGGCTGGAGGCATACCAGCAACAACTTGCTAGGGCTACAACAAGAAGGTCAGCCCAAGAGAAGTTCAAAGTTAGTGACCTCAGCCTGAGAAAGGTTGCCGGCAATGGGGCATAACGGCTGAAGTGCTAGTTTGATTTTTGAAATCTGTGCGATAGGACCGACCAGTCCTATGACGATGTTTCTGATTGAAACATGACTTAGACTTGTCATATCGGCAAAATTAGGCACAGATTGGAGCTGAGTGCCTTAGTAAAGAGACCAAGGTTGATAACCTCGGCCAGTCTTTGTTCGAATCTTACGTCGACGACGAGGTCAAAGCCACGTGCCTAATGAGAACCCAAGTGGAACTTAAGTTCACATTAGGGGGCAAAAGGCTGAAGAGTGATGCTTGGGAGTTGGAATTTCACAAGCTAATATTGGTTTAAGCACTTGTTGAAATTTAAATTTGCAAGTTGAAGTTAAACCGAGGCTACGTCTAACGCTTGTTGAAATTTAAATTTACAAGTTGAAGTTAAACCGATGATATGTTTAACATTTATTGAAATTTAAATTTACAAGTTGAAGTTAAATCGAGACTATGTTTAACGCTTGTTGAAATTTAAATTTACAAGTTGAAGTTAAACCGATGATATGTTTAACACTTGTTGAAATTGAAATTTACAAGTTGAAGTTAAACAGAGGATATGTTTAACGCTTGTTGAAATTGAAATTTACAAGTTGAAGTTAAACCGAGGTCACGTTTAATGCTTGTTGAAATTTAAGCTTACAAGTTGAAGTTAAACCGAGGTCATTTTGAAGGAAGATTGGTTTAACACTTGTTGAAATTTTTGAGAAAAATTTACAAGTTAAGCCAAGGTTATGTTGAAAGAAGTATCTACATACTTGCCGGGATTACCATGTTGCCAAGACTTGGAAGAAATTTGAAGATAGAAGTCTTGCTAAGAGTGAATTATCGAGTTGTAAATAACACTTGTGAAAATATTGTAAAAAATATTTTCAAGTGTTAAGCCGAGGCTGAGATAAACCGATTAGTGGGTACAAGCAAGGAGTTACACCCCGAGGAGATTGCACAGTTAGGGTGTATTTTGAAGATATGCAAATTATTTTTAGAAGCATACAAGAGTAAAAAGAAGACACATACAACCATGTTGAAAGAAGAAATTAAAGAATGCATTTAGAAAAGGAAAGAAGGCACTTCGGCCTAACATTGAAGGGTGATTGTTTAGATTACAAAAAGGCTAGTATGAAGTACACCGGTGTTAGATGGTGGTAGTAAGCAAAGACGTGCAACGAAAGCCTCGCCGGAGGGAGAGAGTGAAACTGGTTACAGAAAGCTTCGCGAAAGCAGCAATGAAGGATTTGAGAGAGAAAGTTTGAACAAAAACGAGGATGCAGAAGTAAAAAGAGGGAGAGAGTAAAGTGATTTTGATCAAACATGCAGAATGGTGGCAAAATGACAATTAGTGTACCTAGGACGACATGCTTGTCAGACAGCGTACGCAGATGCGAGGCGACTTAATGGCGCATATCAGACATGGCTCAGTAGGGGAAAGACGCGTGGCAGAAACGGTTGAAATACTGTGCGTGCCAGCTCATACGCGTGATGAAAATCTTAAAGTTCTTGATTTAATGAAGTAAATGCCTCGGCTAGGAGGACGATTTCGGGTGAGAAACTTGAACGAACTTGGTTGTTGGTTCCAAAGTATTGATGAAAGAAGACTATAGGTCTCGATCATATTGAGTCGACGAGTTCTGACTTCGGCAATGAATGATGAAGCGAGCTTAGTCGACGTGCTAAATGGAAGAAATGATATAGGTTCCATCACCTCAGGATGCCGAGGTAATAGAACCTAGGGGGCAGTTGTGGGGACATAATTTTTGAATGACAACACGTGGTCGAGGTGTCACCGAAGTGCCAGCCGAGGTGCCACGTGTCCTGGTCATGATGCCGAGATGATCTCGGTTAGGCCGAGGTTATCTATGAGGATACCGGAATCCGGGATAAGCGGATAAGGGATAAGAGTCCTAGAATAAGAGAAGACTTCAGTTTGGGTAAAGATAAGACTCTTAGAAAGTTTATCCTAATCCTACTGGAAGTCCAAGATTAGCAGTAATCCTAAGTCCATTGGAGCTATGCTTCTATTGGGACTAGGATTATGTTGGCTATAAAAAAAAGACACCCCCATGGGTCTAAGGTATGCTTTTTATGCTCTGTCTAGTGCATTCAGCACTATGGTTATCTTTGAGAGATATTTTACTGACTTGATCGTCGGAGTGCCCCCGGGTGGACGAACCACCGCCGGAATCTCTTCTTTCTGTTGCAGGTCGTTCGGGCTTAATCTATTCTGCTGGTACTTTCCAGCTAGGTACTAATTTGGCAGTGTAGTCGGAAATTGACACACACATATATTTATGATTTTTATGCTTTATCCCTTGTTTAGATGAAGTAAGGGATAATTAGGTTGAGTGACCAGATTAAAACATTTTTAATGTGTAGGGACATAAATTAATACTATTTAAATTTAAAAATTAAAAATTAAAATGGCATAAATCTCACACTTTGAGAACTAGAAGTGTTATATTTTAATTGAATTATCTCTTTTTTAAATTGACAAAAAAGAAAATTTCTTTGATGCTGTTGCCTTGACTTTAACGGCATTTATTTGATAGATTTAGGTTAGGATCAAATAGAAATACATTTTTAAACATTTAAAACTAAACTTATATAAATTTACACATTTTGGGAACTAAAGATTTAATTAACCCATTACTTTTGGTATTAAAACTTGAGTATAGGGAATCTTTAATCAATTAAACAATTTAACTAATTATTTTGTTACTTGAAATAAAAAAATAAATTTTTTTTTTCTACATATCCAAGTGTATTTATTCGTACCAGTGCTCATACACACGTCACAACATATTAATTTATTGGTATTTACTTCTTTCTGTAGGTGGGAAGAAGTGCAGTCCGATTTAAGGTTCTTTTATAAATCTTATTTTGGTGATTTAAATTGTTTATTTTATATGTTTTTATGTGTAAATCATTTGTGAAGAAAAAAAAAATTTAAACTAATTTGATAATCGGATATTTTTTTTTTTTGATCGGCAAATGTTAGTTGTTAGTTGTTAGATTAGCACCTATGGGAGCAAAGCTCCCCACCCTTGGCAAAGCACATAAGTGCTTGCACTCCCTTAATTCAACCCCCCTAAGAGGAATTGAACCCATGACCTCCTTGGGACTAAGCCCTAAGGAAGGCATGGTGGCCAAATTTGATAATCGGATATAATCACATAATTTCATTATTTTTTTTAAAGAAAAGAAAAAGGAGTATGATTTTAAAAATACAACTATTCGGCAACGGTGTTAGGTTAACAATATTGACAAGAGAGGAAAGATCTTTATAATTGTCATAAATTTTAAGGGAGGTAAGCGTTGCTTACCCTTTATTATTATTGGCCTTGTTTGGGTTGGCTATTTCATATTTTGGCTTGTGTTTGGAAAGTTGGTTAGTTTTTTTTAGTTGAATTGATGATTATCACTACGCCAAGACAGGGCATTAACGGCGGTTTTTTTAACGGCGGTTTTCGTTACCGCCGTTAAAGATACTATTAACGGCGGTAACGAAAACCGCCGTTAATACCGCCGTTAATGTATCATTAACGGCGGTTTCGTTACCCCCGTTAAAAAAACCGCCGCTAAAGTATCTTTAACGACAGTAATGAAACTCTCTTTTAACGATGGTAACGAAACCGCCACTAAAGTCCACTTTTAACGGCGGTAACAAAACCGCCGCTAAAGCCCAATCATTACCGCCGTTAATGACGGTGGTCTTTGCCGGCGGAGCTCCGGCGAAACTCCGGCGAGTGGTGACCAAGCGCGGCCAGAGGTTGAACATGACCATCTACAATAAAGCAAAAGTAATGTTTAAATATTTATTTAGGAAATATATTTCATGAAGAGTGGCTATGGTAGAGTGGTTGGTGTGGGTGAATGAGAGGTTGAGGGTTCAAGACTTGGGAAGTGCAAGAAGAAAGAATTATTTTTTGAAAAATTTGAATCTATTTACGGCGATAAAGAACCGCCGTTTTTGGTCCTATATTACCGACATTTTTGATCGACTTTTAATGATGGTAATTTACCTTTTTATGATGGTTGTACTTTTTCCGACACGCGCATAAACGGCGGTAATGAAACCGCTGTTAATATCGCCGTTAAAGGCTTTAACGGCGGTTTTACAGCCTTTAACGGCGGTAAAAAAACCGCCGATAAAGCCCAATTTTGGCGTAGTGTATGAGAGAAAAGTGAAATGATTATGGACTAGATGTAACATTTTATCTTATTAACTATTTTTAGCTTATTTTATCTTTTAGTAGGCTATTTTAGCCTAATTCTCCTCCCAAACAAGGCCATTATTATTCACTGTGTTTAATTTCAATTTTTTGAATTCAATATTCTAGAGATTGACTTTTTTATTTTTCATATTTTTTCGTTTTTAGTGAATATTTTTAAAATTTTAAGTAATTTTTTACTTTTTTAGATGAACTTTACTTAAATATATCTAAAAAGTAAAATATTTATAAAAGTATATTTTAAAAAATTAATAAATATATAAGAATACGAAAATGTACTGAATTCTCGTATTTTTTGTATTCTTCTTTTTTATTGAATTTTTGAAGAGTTAATTACCTAAAAGTCCTATTTACAAATGTTATAATAGTTTAAGTCCTATCTTAGATTTTTTTAATCAATAAGTTCTATTTAGTAAAATTGATAATATTATTAGTTTTTTTCCCATTTTTAAAACTAAGAATATTATCAATTTTGCATAGTAATTTTTCAGATGATTGTTTCACTAATTGATAAAAAAAATATAGCATGAGATTAAACGTTTTTGTCTTTATACTTATTTATTTAATTCAACTATCTAATAAAACCGAGAACATTATCAGTTTTTTCCAGTTTTAAAACTGAGAACATTATTAGTTTTTTCATTTAATTTTTTTTTTTAGTTTTGCCACATCAATGTTCCATCATCATGTTCTTTTATAAACACATGATTTTCAGTTTTGCACAAAAAAATAATTCAGTTTTTTCAATTTTTTAAATATTAGTTTTTTTTTTTTTGCACATAATTGTTTTTTAGTTTTTTTTTTTCAATTTGAAAGTGATGTTTTAAAATTTTGAAAATCAAAATAAATGTTAAATCATTATGTTCCTTTATTAGATAATCATAAATGATGAACAAACATTGTTTGAAGTGTAATTCCGACTATTAAAAATTTAATGGGACTTGAAGGTCCAAAAAATCTTAGTTAGGACTTAATAGAGTATGAGTTTATAAATTAGGACTTGTGTGTAAATAACCCATTTTTTAAAGATTTTTTTCACAAATATAATATTTTTTTAGTATATTTATGTTAGGTATATTTAAAAATCATTGCTTAAAATATTAAAAAAAAATCAACAAAAACAAAAAAATACCAAAAATAATTTTTTTAAATTTTTTAAAAAGTAAATCCTCAAACCAAAAAACCGTTATTATTATTATTATATACATATATATATATTATGATTCTTATATTAATCTCATTATATAAGAATCGAACAACATTGTGATTAAGCATCTTGTCTGAAATTTGAATATCTAAATCAATTTTTTCATGACAGTTCTTCATATTAACATTTATCAAATGGTTATGAAAATTTTTAGAAAAGAAAAATCATGATAGAAGAAACATCTACATTAGCCTTAAATATCTAATTAATTATCATATTATTAGATTTAAAAAATATAATTTTTAAACTTAAATAGTAACTATGTATAATAAAAATAAAAATAAAAATAAAAATATTTAGAGCAAAATGGAGGGGTAATAACCACTCCTAAAACGTATCACCCTTTTAGATATGAGGGAATATAAATTTAGATTCATCAATTTAATAGCTACTTTCTCTCTTGTTTCCATATCAAGTTATCCCAGCAGCAGCCATCATGGAGAAAACTTGGTTCCTCCATCTAACTGCACTGTTCTTGGCACAGTACTGTTTCTTAGCCTGCTTCACTATGAATGCTTCTAGCTTCACTCCCGATCAGTCTGCTCTTTTGGCCTTCAAAGGCCATATCACTTTCGACAATCCTCACCACATATTGGCCAATAACTGGTCCTCAGCCACCTCAGTTTGCGACTGGATTGGTGTCTCTTGCGGCAAGCGCCACCACAGAGTGGTGGCTTTGAATCTCCCTGCCATGGGTATTGGAGGCACCATCCCACCCCACATTGGAAACCTCTCATTTCTATCCTACTTCAACATTACCAACAACACTTTTCAGGGTCATCTTCCAGGTGAGTTGGCTCGGTTGCATCTCCTAAATGTTGTCGACTTCAATTTCAACAACTTCGGTGGAGGTGTTCCGACATGGTTTGGAAACTTACCCAAGCTTCAATACTTGTGTCTCGCAAGCAACAGTTTCACAGGTTTGGTTCCACCTTCCATTGGCAACATATCAACATTAGAGTCTCTCGATTTAAGGCGCAATTTTCTAGAGGGAGGAGTTCCTGAAGAGATTGGTTATCTTACGAAACTGAAGTGGTTACAGATGGGATATAACAATTTGTCGGGGTCTATACCGCCAACCATCTTCAACGTCTCATCACTTCAATGGATTGAGTTCAGACATAATATGTTGTCTGGTAGTCTTCTGGAAGATTTGTGTGTTTTTCTTCCGAAACTTGAATTTCTCCGTCTTTCTCGTAATGAGTTTGATGGCCAAATTCCAACAACTCTAGGTGAATGCAGAGAGCTCCAATTCTTATCATTAGCTTTCAATAAATTCAGTGGTTTCATTCCAAAGGGGATTGGGAATTTGACTTTGCTTCAGATTTTATATCTTGATAATAACAACTTTACAGGTATGATTCATTCCCACTTATTACTGTTACTCAGTTTGGTTGGTTTGCGTTTCATATATATGTAAAGGATAAGCTTCTCTCTTTCATGGATTGGAGTGGGCTTATGGGCGTACTATGAGTCATGTTTTAATAATTTGAATTATTTATTTTTCAGGTCATAATATTTAGATTATTTATAAAAAAAAAAGGTCAATCCGATAATCATAACCGTATTATTTAATGACAGTTATTTGTAAAAAATGAACAACAAATATTATTTAAAAATTAAATCATCTATTTAAATGAGAGTGATTATGGAATCAATAATATTAGGTATCATGAAAGAAATATCATGAAAAACCTTTATGAAAATCCTCCACCCTTGGGATTAGTTTGTAGTATTTTATTGTATGATATGCAATCACTCTTGGATTAATTTCATTAAACTTTTCATGATGCGTAAAATTACTCGAATGGAATGGAATGTCCATTCTCATTTCCTTGTTTGGTTACCAATATAGAATGGTATAGGAATATAATGATATATAATTCTTATTTTCATGCTTGGTCATGCCTATTAAATTAATATAATAAAATAAATTATTAGTTATTATTTATTTTTTTGACAAGCTAGTCATAACACGTGAAGAAGTCATATAGATTATGATAGTATTAATAATTGTGGAAGTGTGTTAGAAATGGTTTAAAAATTCTAGGTAAAAACATAATTTTTACTCAACTTTGGTCTAATTTTTAGGTGGGACTTGTGTATCAATTTTCGCGCGTCAAAGTGGAAACGCGTTCTATGTCGCGTTGTGATTCACGTGGTATATTTGGTTGCGCAAAATCATTATCGAGTGAATGAGAAATTGAAGCCAAAGTGTGCTCCATGGAAATGGAGTTTGTGGTGGAAATTTCTTAAGGTTTGGAAATTGGCTTGTCCCACATTGGTTTGGTGGGAAGTTTTGAATGGGTTTATATAACTTGGAATTATAACTTGGGAAGGGCCCCAATAGGCATCCCAAGTTTGTAGAAGGGAGAGGTTATGGGTAAAGTGGGCTAGACCCATTGGACCCAAAAATAACCACACGCGCGCCGTCCGTCCGGGCAGGCTGGGCGCGGGTGCGTGGTGTAAGGTTGGGTTGGACTTGTTCGGCCCAATACTAATCTTTTTGGGCAAAAAAATTTGAATTTAGATTTTATTTTGAAATAAAATTTGTCCAAAAATTCATTCCGAATTTTTGTGCAGATTAATTTCAAAATTTTTAATTCAAAATTTTATTTGCACCTTTTTCAGAAAATTTGTACAGTTTCGGATCTGTCCAAAACCGAATCTGTTCTGTTCAAATTCAAATATGTTTAAATTTGAATCTGTTTAAATTTGAAACCCAAACAGTGTATCTGTTCAAATCAGTGCCTTATCTATTTAATTCAAACTAGACAGATTTTGTATCTGTTCGAACAGGTGCTATACCTGTTGAGTTCAAAATGAACAGCCACCATTTTCATCTATAAATAGGCAGCCCTCATTTGATGTTTCATTCACAATTTTCATACTTTTCCTCTGTTATAATTCTCTGCATTTTGCTCCATTTAATTTCTGTGAGAAAGAGTGTAAACACTTAATGTGTTCGTTGGGCAAACAATTTGTAGTGTTGCTATTATTTGTTGTTGATCATTTTATCCTGGGAGATAGACGTCCACATTCTGAAAGCACCGTGGAGAGGACGAATCTGTCTTAAGGACACAGTGTCTAACACTGGACTTGATTAGAATATTATTCAGGAAATTAATCAAGTAAGTTAGTTATTTATTTTATATTTTTATTTATTTATTTAAATCAGATTTTAATTTTGTTTTTGTAACAAAATAAAATCTATTTATTTTTATTTATTTAATTTTATTTCTAGTTTGATTTTTGTAATCAAACATTCTCTCTCCTTTTCTTTATTTCTTCTATATTCTGGTTGTTGTTAAGTATACAACAGAATTTAATTTCTCAAATACAGTGAAGATTGTCGAACAATCTTAAGACATAATTTTTATTTTTGGTGTCTTTATTGTATTTAATTTTCTGTGTTTTCACAAAGTTATATTTTGGTTGGAAAACAAATAGTAGTAATATACTGTTTGACAGATAGTAGTAATATACTGTCTTTTTCTTTGACAACTAGTAGTAATATACTGGTATCATTAACAAATTCAGAATATTAATTTGTGTTACAGAAAATTATTTTGGTATTTTATTTTTCTTGTTTTAGTAACAAGGAAAATAAAATTATTTTGTGCTATAATTTATTTTCTGGTTTTAGTAACTAGAAAATTAATTTGTGTTTTGATTTTTTCTGATTTTTGTAATCAGATATTATGGCTACTGCAACTGAAAGTGGTACTCCAATTGTTACACCAGCACCGGTCCCTATCCAAAACCATGTTCAAGTACCAATAAATCATGGAGAAAAATCGAAAAAATTTAACGGCATTGAGTTTAAGAGATGGCAGCAGAAAATGTTGTTCTATCTTACAACTCTAAATTTGGCCCGGTTTTTCCGTGAAGAGGCTCCAGCACTTAAAGAGGGTGAAAATGATCGGCAAGTTGTTGCCGCTGTAGATGCTTGGAAACATTCAGATTTCCTTTGGAGAAACTACATCCTCAATGGCCTTGACAACATGCTGTATAATGTTTACAGCCATCTGAAGTCAGCAAAAGAATTGTGGGATTCTTTGGAGAAGAAATACAAGATAGAGGGTGCCGCCACGAAGAAATTTATTGTCGGTAAATTTCTGGACTTTGTTATGGTAGACTCCCAAACGGTAATTTCTCAAGTTTAAAATTTTCAAATAATTTTGCATGATATTCATTCAGAAGGTATGTCTCTTAGCGAGTCTTTCCAAGTCGCTACTCTAGTGGAAAAGTTACCACCGGCTTGGAAAGATTTCAAAAATTATTTAAAACATAAACGCAAAGAGATGACCATGGATGAACTTATTGTAAGATTGAGAATTGAGGAAGATAACTGAAAGGCTGAAAAGAGGAATGAGAAAAATCTCATTGAGTCCAAGGATAATGTGGTTGAACAAGTTCACAAACCACATAACAAAAAGAAGAAGTTTATTGGAGATGGTCCTAAATAAGGCGACAACAATGGCAACAAGAAGTTCAAAGGAAAATGCTATAACTGTGGCAAGACTGGACATCGAGCTTCTGATTGCCGCCGCCCTAAGAAGGATCGTGAAAGTACAAGCAAGAAGACCACCAATCAGGCCAATGTGACAGAATTAGATTACATTTCTGATGGGGTGAATGACATCAACCTCTCTACTGTGGTGTCTGAGGCTAATTTGATTGGAAATCCCAAGGAATGGTGGGTTGACACTGGGGCAACTCGTCATATTTGTGCGGACAAGATGATGTTCACTACCTACAATGAGGCTGCAAATGGTGAACAACTTTCCATGGGTAATTCTTCTACTTCTACTGTGACTGGACAAGGAAATGTGATCTTGAAGATGACATTAGGGAAGGAACTGACCCTCAACAATGCACTGCATGTACTAGACATCCGAAAGAATTTAGTTTCTGGTTCTTTGTTAAGTAAAAATGGCTTTAGGCTTGTCTTTGAGTATGATAAATTTGTATTAATAAAGAGTGGTATATATGTTGGTAAGGGATACATGAATGATGGTCTCTTCAAATTAAATGTAATGACGGTTGTACCAAAAGTTGCTATTAATAAGAATAACACATCTTTTGCTTATATTCTTAAGTCGAATTTATGGCATGGTAGATTAGGACATGTGAATTTTGATGCTTTGCGTAGATTAATTGGTTTGGATTATATACCAAAGTTTGAAATTGATTCTAATCATAAATGTGAAATTTGTGTAAAAGCGAAACTAACTAAGGCTCCATTAAATCGGTTGAAAGAAAAACCGAACCTCTAGAATTAATTCATATTGATGTATGTGATCTTAAATTTGTTCAAACTAGAGGAGGCAAAAAGTATTTCATAATATTTATCGATGATTGCACAAGATATTGTTATGTATACTTACTTAGAAGCAAAGATGAAGCCTTAGAAATGTTTAAACTCTACAAAACAGAAGTTGAAAATCAACTTGGAAAAATCATTAAAATTGTTAGAAGTGATAGAGGTGGTGAATATGATACACCATTAAATGAATTTTGTGCACAACATGGCATTATTCACCAAACTACAGCACCCTATTTTCCTCAGCAAAATGGAATTGCTAAAAGGAAGAATAGAACCCTAAAAGAAATGATGAATGCCATGTTACTAAGTTCAGGGTTACCACAGAACTTGTGGGGGGAAGTAATATTGTCTGCTAATTATGTTCTTAACAGGATACCCCACAAGAAAACCAACAGCACTCCTTATGAATTGTGGAAAGGTCGACCGCCTTCCTACAAATACTTAAAAGTGTGGGGGTGTTTGGCAAAAGTTGAAGTTCCTGTTCCTAAAAAGACTAGGATTGGACCAAAAATAGTGAATTGTGTGTTTATTGGTTATACTCAGAATAGTAGTGCCTATCGATTTCTGACTTATAAATCAGAAATACTTGATATAAATGTGAACACTATTATAGAGTCAAGGAATGCTGTGTTTTTTGAACATGTCTTTCCTCACAAGAAAGGATAGGAATTAAGTTCACAAAAAAGAATTTATGATTGTACACAAAGTCAAGAGACTAATGACAATCAAACACAAGAGACTAGTAATGATATCGACCAACAGGATTTAACTGATGATGAACCAAGATGAAGTAAAAGAGCAAGAACATCAAAATCCTTTGGTCTGGATTTTCTGACATACCTATTAGAAAATAAACCTCAAAGCTTTAAGGCAGCAATGACAGGTCCTGAAGCACCTTTGTGGAAAGAGGTTGTTAATAATGAAATTGAATCCATTATGCAAAATCAAACTTGAGAATTGGTGGATCTTCCACCAAGTTCTAAACCTCTTGGATATAAATGGATATTCAAGAGGAAAATGAAAGCAGATGGTCAATTGATAAGTATAAAGCAAGACTTGTAGTAAAAGGTTACAGACAAAAGAAAGGTCTGGACTATTTTGACACATATTCTCCTGTAACAAGAATAACATCCATTCGCATGCTTATTGCTATAGCAACGTTGTTTAATTTAGAAATACATCAAATGGATGTCAAGACAGCTTTTTTAAACGGTGATCTAAATGAAGAGATCTATATGGAACAACCTGAAGGGTTTGTAGCACCGGGGCAAGAAAAGAAAGTTTGTCGGCTTGTAAAATCTCTTTATGGATTAAAACAAGCACCTAAGCAATGACATGAAAAATTTGACCATGTAATGCTTACTAATGGGTTTAAGATAAACGAATGTGACAAACGCGTCTATGTTAAAAACACTGACCAAGAATATGTCATAGTTTGTCTTTATGTGGATGACATGCTTATCATTGGAAGCAGTCAAAACATGATCAAATCAACTAAGCAAATGCTTAACAAAAGATTTGATATGAAAGATATGGGAGTCGCAGATGTTATATTAGGAATGAAAATTACTAAAATATCTGACGGATATGCATTATCTCAATCACATTATATTGAGAAAATTCTTGGTAAATTTATCAAGGATAATATGAATTTAGCTAGAACACCTGTAGACATCAGTTTTTATTTATCGAAAAATAAAGGTGATGTGGTATCACAGTAAAATACTCCCAAATCATTGGAAGCCTAATGTACCTAATGAATTGTACTCATCCTGATATAGCTTATGCTGTCAGTAAATTGAGTAGGTACACTAGTAATCCCGGAGAAGACCATTGGAAAGCGATTATTCGGGTTCTTAGATATCTAAGATTTACTCGATATCCAGCAGTACTCGAAGGTTATTGTGATGCCAATTGGATATCGGATACTAAAGATTCAAAATCCACTAGTGGATATGTCTTTATTCTATGAGGCGCTGCTGTTTTTTGGAAATCCACGAAACAAACATGCATTAATGATCCACAATGGAATCTGAGTTCATTGCTTTAGATAAAGTAGGAGAAGAAACAGAATGGCTTCGCCACTTCTTAGAAGACATTCCAATGTGGCCAAAACCTGTGCTAGCTATTTGCATTCATTGTGATAGTCAATCTGCAATAGGCAGGGCACAAAATCATATGTATAACGGTAAGTTACGACATATCCGTCGTCGACATAATACCGTAAGGAAATTGCTCTCAAATAGAATAATCTCAATAGATTATATAAAATCTAAAGAGAATATTGCGGATCCGTTAACAAAAGGTTTGACTAAAGAGCAAGTGTATAGTTCATCGAAGGGGATGAGATTAAAGCCTATTACATAAGATTCAATATAATGGTAACCCTACTTAGATGACTGGAGATCCCAAGAACTAAGTTCAAAGGGACAACTAAGTTATGTGTGGCTCGCTAGAAATCACCAAGGGATTAAAATTCCTTATCCATTCCTATGGTGAGAGTGATATCTGCAACATATGTTGTCTGCAGGGGTATAAGGATAAGCTTTGCTTTTAATGATTACTTATATCTTGATTTAGGCATAAAAATCAAGACGAGTATAAGGAGATACTCACAATAAGAATCACCTATATGAGTGTTGAATTGGGGCTGGTTCTATGAGAATGAAGAGGCTAAATTCTCTAGAAGCACTTATGAAAACCAGGAGCATTCAAGACCAAAATGAACACAAAAGTGAGAACCACGATGTGTTAGAAGATATTTTGTGTGAAATCTATTGTCTTGGCTTACACAAACGGCTGAACAATTCAAGACATCGCGTCCATTGGTTAGCTAGTAAGTCCGATAGTTTATCACTAGGGAAGGTTCAAGGCCGAAAGCTACCTATCCTAATGCAAGATATTTTCAATTTATATTCTTTCAACAAATTCTACATATTGTTTCATTTCTGTTGTCATCAAATTCCATTCATGTGGGGGATTGTTAGAAATGGTTTAAAAATTCTAGGTAAAAACATAATTTTTACTCAACTTTGGTCTAATTTTTAGGTGGGACCCGTGTATCGATTTTCGCAGGTCAAAGTGGAAACGCGTTCTATGCTGCGTTGTGATTCACGTGGTATATTTGGTTGCTCAAAACCATTATCAAGTGAATGAGAAATTGAAGCCAAAGTGTGCTCCATGGAAATGGAGTTTTTGGTGAAAATTTCTTAAGGTTTGGAAATTGGCTTGTCCCACATTGGTTTGGTGGGAAGTTTTGAATGAGTTTATATAGCTTGGAATTATAACTTGGGGAGGGCCCCAAGGGGCACCCCAAGTTTGTAGAAGGGAGATGTTATGGGCTAGACCCATTAGACCCAAAAATAACCACACACGCGCGTGCCACCGCCGCCGCCGTCCGGTCGGTCGGGCGGTCTGGGCCTGGGCTTCGGTGTGGATGCGTGATGTAAGGTTAGGTAGGAGTTGTCCGACCCAATACTAATCTTTTTTGGTCAAAAACATTTGAATTTAGATTTTATTTTGAAATAAAATTTGTCCAAAAACTCATTCTAAATTTCTGTCCAGATTAATTTCAAAATTTTTAATTCAAAATTTTATTTGCACCTCTTCAGAAAATTTGTACAATTTCGGATCTGTCCAAAACTGAATCTGTTCTGTTCAAATTCAAATCTGTTTTAAATTTGAATCTGTTTAAATTTGAAGCCCAAACAGTGTATCTGTTCAAATCAGTGCCTTATCTGTTCAATTCAAACTAGACAGATTTTGTATATATCCGAACAGGTGCTATACCTGTTGAGTTCAAAATGAACAGCCACCATTTTCATCTATAAATAGGCAGCCCTCATTTGATGTTTCATTCACAATTTTCGTACTTCTCCTCTGCTATAATTCTCTGCGTTTTACTGCATTTAATTTCTGTGAGAAAGAGTGTAAACACTTAGGGTCTGTTTGGTAACGTTTATGTTTTCAGTTTATATTTACAAAAATTTTATAAACTGGTTTTTGTTTATTTTTAGAAAAACATACATTACAAACGCGTTTGGTAATTGACAAAATGTTTAAAAAAAATTAAAAATATAAAAAAGAGTGAGAACTGGCAAGTGGTAGCAAGTGGCGACGGAAGACGGTGGTGGAAAGTGGTGACGGTGGGTAGTGGGAAGCGGGTGGTGGGTGACGGTGGCGGGTGGGTGGGTGGTGGTGGTGGTGGGTGGGTGGGTGACGGTGGTGGGTGGTAGCGAGTGAGTGGTGGTGGTGGTGGTGGGTGGTGGTGGGTGACGGTGGCGGGTGGTGAGTGGTAGCGAGTAGGTGGTGGTGGCGGGTGGTGGGTGGCGGATGGCGGGTGGTGGTGGGTGGTGGCGGGTGGGTGGTGGTGGCGGGTGGTGATGATGGGTGGGTGGGTGGGTGACGGTGGCGGGTGGTAGCGAGTGGGTGGTGGTGGTGGCGGATGGCGGGTGGTGGCGGGTGGTGGTGGTGGTGGTGGTGGTGGGTGGGTGGATGGGTGACGGTGGTAGCGAGTTGGTGGTAGTGGTGGTGGGTGGTGGTGGCGGGTGGGTGGCTTGTGGTGGTGGGTGACTGGTGGTGGCAGGTGAGTGGCGAGTGGTGGTGGCGGGCGGTAGTGGCGAGCGGTGGATGGTAGTGGCAGGTGGTGGGTGGTGGCGGGTGGATGGCAGGTGGGTGGTGGTGGTGGTGGTGGTGGTGGCGAGGGTGGGTGGTGGGTGGCAGGTGGGAGGTGGTGGTGGTGGTGGGTGGAAGGTGGTGGTGGCAGGTGGTGGTGGGGGGTGGGTAGTGGGTGGTGGTGGCGGAAGATGGTGGTGGAAAATGGTGGCGGGTGGTGACTAGTGTTGGGTGGTAAAAAAAAAAAAAAAACTGAAAACTCAAAACGGAAACACATTTTTTGAGTTTACATTTTTTGGCCAAATTTATAAACTGTGACCACTGATTTATAAATCAAAAATTTACCAAACAAGTTTTTATTTAAGTTTTTTAAATTTTTGTAAATATAAACAGAAAACTGAAAACGTAAGTGTTACCAAACGGCACCTTAGTGTGTTCGTTGGACAAACAATTTGTAGTTCTGCTATTGTTTGATGTTGATCATTTTATCCTGAGAAATAGACGTCCACATTCTGAAAGCACCGTAGAGAGGATAAATCTATCTTAAGGACACAGTGTCTAACACTGGATTTGATCAGAATATTATTCAAAAAATTAATCTAGTAAGTTGGTTATTTATTTTTTGTTTTTATTTATTTATTTATTTAAATTAGATTTTAATTTTGTTTTTGTAACAAAATAAAATCTATTTATTTTTATTTATTTAATTTTATTTCTAGTTTGATTTTTGTAATCAAACATTCTCTCTCATTTCTTTTATTTCTTATGTATTCTGGTTGTTATTAAGTACACAACAGAATTTATTTTCTCAAATACAGTGAAGATTGTCAAACAATAGTATGAGTAGTGGTGGCACTGACGGTGGTGATAGTAGTGGTATTAGGATGTTATTGCTGGTAGTAGTAATAATAGTAGTAGTAGTAGGTCGTTGTAGTGTTTGTGATGGTGGTAAGGTGGTGTTGTGGTTATATCTACAGTGGCAGTGGTGATGATGTGCTGACAGTGGTTGTAGTTTTAGCGGCGGTGGTGGTGATGGCAATAGTGGTAGTGACTATAGTTGTGGAGGCTGTGGTAGTAATTGTGATGGTGGTGATGTGGTGGCAGTGGTTGTAGTTGTGGTGGTGGTAATGATAGTATTGTTCATGGTAGCGATAGTTGTAGTTGTGACAGTAACGACAATGGTCATTGATATAACAAGCTCTACTACTCATATCTATTACCAATATAACAATCTCATTAACAGTGATAAACAAAACATGATAGATAAATATACTAATCATAGAATTATCGATTTGAAAAACACTAGTCTAAGAGTATGGCTGTATCTTGAATTTGTGAAGAGATTAGTGAAGCAAAAAGAAAAGAGAAGTGAAAACAGATGAAACAAAAGCTAATTTTTTTTAATAAATTCCTTCCCCCAAATTTGATTATAAATTTTGATTCATTTATATAATTGACTCTAAAATTTTATGTTGGTTGCCTTAAAAAAATAATATGAAAACGTTTTTTTTTTTTTCTTTTTCTATCCATAAAAGTTGATGAAGTATAAGTAATTAGGAAAAATTATTACCAAAAAAAAAAAAAACACTAGGGTTTGAGCCCTCAACAAAATAAATTTTTAATTTTACCAATTTAAATCTTAAACTTTTGATTTGTTTTTAATCTAAACTATCTACCTATTTTTGTTAAATAAAACTCGTAAAAAGTGTATTTTGGTCATTAAACTCAATGAAAATAAATATTTTAGATATTTTTCATATACTTACATTGAGCTTAATAGCTAAAATATTATTCTTTCGACAATTTTACTTGAGGAAAGTAAGCGGGTGATTTAGATTGAAAACAAATCAAAAGTTTAGAGTTTAAATTGATAAAATTAAAAACTCGAATTTATTTTGTTACAAGGCTCAAATTTTGAATTTTGAATTTTTATTTTTTATTTTTTATAATTTTTCCAAGTAATTATTATCCTTTATTTTAACAAATTCAAGATTAAAAAATAACATTAAAAAAAGGATTACCAAATTTTTTGCCTATCCAAACGTGCAAACTACATATATGCCTTCCCATTGGAAAAGTAACTTTGGGTTGCTTTGGAAAGTGGATTGAATTTTTATTTTTTTAACTTTTTAATTATTTTAGTTTAGACTTAAAAAGTTTTGTTTGAGATCTTTTTGGATTTTTTAATTTTTGTGAAAGAAAAAATAAAATAATTATAGTTTGGATATGATATTTTATCTTATTGACTTTTTATTCTATTTTGTCTTTTTATAATTATTTTAGTCTCGTAGCCTCTTCTCAAACGATCGCTTTATTTTAATATATGTATGTATGTTGAGGGAAATGCTATGGTACCATATGCACCTATCACAAAAATGTATACTTTATTATAAAATTTTATAATATCAATTATAAAATATATAAAGTCATTATAAATTGACGTAATGACTTGGTTATAATATTTTTATTACTTCAATTTTTAACAAAATTACGCATTTATGTATGTTGATACTACACAACACAGCACAGCACAGCACTTGGTAGGTACAATTTGTAAATTAATTTATTATTTTTTTACAGGTGAAATTCCAAGAGAAATCGGCAATTGTACCACCCTCTCAAAAGTTGACCTTAGTAAAAATAATTTGTCAGGTAACTTATTTATCTATCTCTGAAACTTTGGTGACTTTGGGAAGAGAAGGACACTACTAGTCTTAATCACACTACGCATTTCTACTTTTGCTAGAGTAACTCAATCTGTAGACTATTTTTTTCAAGAACTTTGCTTCCTTCAAATTATAACCAATAAAGTTGTGTTGGTTATTGTAGCAAAGCAATTAAAAATGATATATCTCTTTAATTTAAGAGTTTTAAAAAAGTATTAATAATATAAAATAAAACAAATTAAAGTCAAAACATTACATTACATGAGACTCACATATCAATTAAAACTATTAGAGCTTTTAATTTAGAACTTTTAATTTTTTTTTTTCCAAAGCAATACATCAATCATCTGATATGCATGATTAAACAACTTATTAGCATATATATATATATGAGGGAGAAAAAATTTTAATATACATGTCCTTGAAAGAAGTGTACTCTATACACTTTTAATTATTTTATTTTTTTTCTTTAGTTATAATTATTTTTTTCTTTAATTATGTTATTATTTTAGTTATAACTCATGAGATTTTTGATTATGCACCATAATGTGTTTGGTAATGATTTTTTTTTAATTATAAGGTGTATATGCTACACACTCTTTGAGGGGTGTGTATCATAGTGTTTTCCGTGTGTGAGATATAGGCTCTGTTTGTTTTGGCGTAGAAAATATTTTTGTCAAAATTTTTTTACTCATTTTTCGTTAATTGGTTGAACAAAAATAAAGTAAAACATTTTTCAAGGGATTACATCATATTCCCAAAAATGAGTTACCTTTAAAATTTTTATAAGTTAATTTTTACAAAATTGACTCTCACTCATTACATTTTCAACACATTTAGTCTTTTCAAATAAATATCTTAACTCACTAAAAAGTCAAAAATGACACTTTATTGAATCAAAACTTCTCTTTTAAGCAATAAAATAATTTTGTTCCAAGTGTCAACCAAACGCTGAAGAACAAAAATAAAAATATTTTTTCTATATAAAATCAATTTATATAAAAATATTTTATGCAAAATTTTTATGACGAAACAAATATAGGCCTTGTTTGGGGTGTCTTAAAAAGTTAAAAAATCAAAAAGTCCCTATCCTATTTAAGTCACATTATCTTATTTAAGTCACATCACTTCTCTACCACATCACTTCAAACTCAACTCATATTTTTATAAAAAGTCAAAAAGTACACTTATTTAGATCATCTCAAACAACCCCATAGTCATAATACTGCCAATTTTTCAAATATCATGACGTGTGGTGAATAGTTTAGAAAGAATTAGAGCTTGTTTGGTTGGTCCCTTGCTCGTTAAAATTTTGGATCTTTTAATCCTATCAAATTGGGGTTTTATCTTGGTCTTATCTATATCTATATTTACTATTATATAAATAAAAACATTATTGTCCATTTAAAATCTAAAGTTTTAATCCAATTTTCTTATTTTTTTTGAATTTTTAAATATGAAAAATACATTTGTAATTCTACTATTGGAATTGGGTCCGTGCTGTCACGGCACCATGCTGTGACAAGTAACATAGCCGTTTTGATTTTGTGTTTTTTGCGTTGCTTTGCTCTGCTCTGCTATTTTCTTTTCTTTTTTTTCTTCTTTTTTCTTTTTGTTCTTTTTTTTTTTGTTTTTTTTTTTGTTTTTTTTTTTTGGGTGTAATATGGTTTGATTTTCCTTTTTTAATTTTCAAAATTCATTTTCAAATCAAGATGGTGGGAAATAATGAAAATCTTTTATTATATATGGAATAGAGAGAATCCAAATTCATTTAACACCAAAATGCTCAATCCTTTATACAACCAACAATGTTACCTATTTAAAGAAAGAGTTCAAAATTTGAAACGTGTAGATGAATCCATCCTGGGTGTGGCTCAAAATCACCATACCTTCAAAATTTGGACATTTTTCTTTAATATTTTTTTTCGGTACATATTAGAACTCTTACAAATTAGTTTGACATAGAAGTTCAAATTGAATCCATAAAAAACCCACTACAAGCATCTCTGAAGCAATCAAATAATCCACCATTTCAACAACCAAAGAAGGTAATAGAAAATTATTATTTTAAAACTACCAAAAAAGTTCAGAGATGAAAAGCAGTAGAATCACAACATGTTTTAGCTAGAAATGTGACCAGAATAGCTATTTAGACTTACAACGAAACAAACATTTAGATTGCTCAAACATAATACTGTTAATGTATAATACCTACTCCCCTCCACTCTACACCTACTACTTCACTCACCTGCTCCACCTACTACACACCTACTACACTCCTTCCACATCCTCTCCTATATATAAGAATCATTGTGAACATATATAACAACAATCAATAATAACATCAATCAATATACATACAATTTATTTCCTCTCTTTGTCTATACATTAAATCTAACATGGCATCAAAATCAAGTTAAGAATCTAATAATTTCGTTTCACCGGTGGGTGACGGCCTCGTCTTGACCGCCCGCTGGACCTCTACACATACCTTCACTCCGCTGCCACAAATTCCATAACAGAACTCCGCTGCGACTAAACCCAATTCAACATTCACCTTCAAGATCAGAGCATCATCACCATCATCCATCTTGGTCATCTCCACCAACACACATGGGCTAAGACCAAGGCATCTCTCTGTGTCTTCTCTGCAGAAAGGGCCGACCAGTCGGAATCTCGCATTTTTGAAGCACTAATCACAGAGCGATCTTCTATCATCAACAGCCCTACATCATTGTTTATGATCAAGCTGTCCATTCCACCAGTTGTCAAGATGTGATTGTTCCAATCAAGTGAACCAACCCTTGATCTGTGCCCGTCTATCAGTGTTCTCAACAGTCGACTGGCCAAAGAGTCCCACAGTTGGATGTGGGAATTATTCAAGCCAACAGCAAGGTGCCGAATCTGCATCGGTGAGCTCGTTCCAGCAACTTTCGAGCACCCAAAACGCCTTCACAGGATTTTCCGGAACTGGTTTTTCCAGTTCTACCTTCTCATTTGGGTCGATCCCGAAAGATGGATCTCATCTGCAACAGACTCCGCCCCTGCCTCATCAGCCTTGTTTTCTGTCTGCTTATCATTATCATCTTCAACCTTGTCAGTTTCCTCATTCACATCAACCTTTTCAGAAACGAGTCTGTGGCCTCCAAATCCACTTCTCTCTGATGCTTTTCTTATCATGACAGCCACATGGGCATGTCCCTCAGCCAATGCTTCCATCATTTTCCTTTTTCATATATATATGTATTTTTATTCCAACAAACAACACCACTTTTTGAATTCAATAATCTTCCAGACCCCCCTCCCTTCAACCCAAACATGATTGATAGTTTTTTTGTTTTTCTTTTTTAATGATGGTAGGAGGTGGTGATTGGAGGGCTCTCATGACCTTTTTTTTAATTACTTTAATTTATTCTATACTTTAATACCCTCAGTTGTCTCACTTATCCACCACCTTCCACAATGTCCTTGAGAAGACGTCGTACACAAAAACAACACACTTCCACTCTCTCTGTCTCTCTCCCTTTCGGCAGTTTGAAAATGTACCACAAAACAACAGTCTTCTCTCTCACTCTGTCTCTCTCTACTCAAGGACACTCACCACTATGTCCACTTTCCAACCCATCACCCACCACTATTTTATTTTATCTTTCTCCATTAAAAAAAAAAAAAAAAACAAAAATATATACAGCTTTACACAACCCTTGTTTTATTCATGGGATCAACTCCGATCATCGTCCTACATCTAAAACAAAATCACCACCAAAAAAAAAAAAAAAAAAAACAAAAAACAAAACCAAACCAAACAAACAAACAAACAAAAACAACACCACCAACCACAACCACAACCACAACCACCACAAACATTGGCCTCACTTCCTCGCCTTTGTCGCCGGTCTCTTCCTTTTTTCTTCCTCTTGGGTGACTCTGGCTGGCTTTGCCTCAGTGCTTCCCCAGCCGCCGAGCGAGTTGCCTCCTCGCTGCTCCTCAAACGCAGCAAATGGCGGCCCTCCGAATCGGAACATGACGGTGACCTTCCGTTTTAACTCCTTATTTTCTGTCTTCAGTTCACATATCTCTGCTCGTACATCTCTATACATGCATTGCAGCAAAGTGAGTTGGACATTTAACCGGTGCACCTCACTGCTTCTATTCTGTAGCTGGTGCGACAACTTGGAGACTGCAATCACAGTCTCCAAACACGACTGCAATGTAAAATGGTTCGCCTCAATGTTCGTTTGTGTTACCATTTTTTGCTCCACTGATGGTATCGGAAAGTTCAACGGAGCAAAGACAGCTGCACTCGGTCCAGGGGCGCTTGGTTGCGCTTCTAGGGCGACAGAACCAGTTATCTCTATTGTGGCATCATTCAGGTCTGGAAAAAGGGTGAGAGGACCACGGGAAGAAGAGGCCATGTTAGCCATAACAAATGATGCACAAGCCAGAGGTTACAGCACAAGCAGGGTTGTAGAGTGTTTTAGAAAAGCAGAGATTTCAGACTAGTAATGTCAGAAAGGGTTGGTTGCAGAGTGTTACAGAACGAATATGTTCAGAGGTTTCAGACTAGTTTGGTTTGCACAGCCTCCACCTTAGCCTTGGTTTAAATAGCCAAGGCAGACATGCGCATCGCGCGCTGCTCGATGCTAGACGACAAAACGGGCGCGCAAGCCAAGACAGACACGCACATCGTGCGTCGCTCGACGCCACAGTGTCGGGCACGCCTTTTGATGTATTGGGCTCGACTTTTGAGGGCTCGATATATATATAAATATGTATATCTTTGGGCAACCTATATACACGAACATACAGTGTATTCACCAACGGTTCGACACCATCTCACCGTGTCTTCTACAACGGTCTGACACGACCACATAGTGTCTGCTACATCGGTCCGGTATGACCCCGTAAACTGTCCCGACACTGATTCCGGTTAGCTTCTACAATGGTTCGACACGACCATACAGTGTCTTCTACAGTGGTCTGACACCTGACACTGATTTCGGTTAGGTTCTACAACGGTTCGACACGACCATACAGTGTCTTCTATAGTGGTCTGATACGACCTCATAGTGTCTTCAACACCGGTCTGACACGATCACACAGTGTCTTCAACACCAGTCTGACACGATCACACAGTGTCTTCTTCAGCGGTCTGACACGACCACACAATGTCCTCTACAGTGGTCCGACACGACCATATAGTGTCTCCTATCCTCTTTTATTTTATTTTTAGTTTATTTTTCTGTTTTGTTACTCTCTCCAAACTCTAGTTGGTTTGTGCCTATCTTCCTTGAGTTTGAGGAGGGCTGTTAATGTATAATACCTACTCCACCTACTCCTCTCCACTCCACCTACTACTTCACTCACCTACTCCACCTAAACAATGCTAGAAAAGGATATGTAGCAGACGGATTAGATAAAAATTAGGAAAAAAAAATATATCAAAACCTTGTATTGGATGACATGGTGAGCCGATTCCAGGGGCTGCTTCAGATAGAGAGTTGTGGTGTCAATTGACCTTGCTAGGTTATTAAAATAAAATTATTATTTATATTTTGTTGTAAAATTGACCCCGTTGATTTATAAAAATTGAACCCATTGCAAAGAGTCAAAGCAAAATTTAAAAATCTTCAATTACTTGCTTATGAAATTAGCTTCTTCTTTTTTTAAAGTACAAATCATCTCTATCGTATTATCTCCTATGTTTCTATTTCAAAACTCTTTCCCACCACAGTGCTAGAAAGATTAATCATGTGATAGAAAGAATGTTTAGAACAAGATGATGGAGGGCATTGAATACAAAAGATCTATCTCATTGCTTTTATCAGTGATGATGTGCTGACAGTGGTTGTAGTTTTAGCGGCGGTAGTGGTGATGGCAATGGTGGTGGTGACCCTAGTTGTGGAGGCTGTGGTAGTAATTGTGATGGTAGTGATGTGGTGGCAGTGGTTGTAGTTGTGGTGGAGGCAGTGATAGTTTTGTTTATGGTGGCGGTAGTTGTAGTTGTGACAACAACGACAATGGCAACAGTAGTCGTTGATATAGCAAGCTCCACTACTCATATCTATTACCAATATAACAATCTCATTAAAGGTGATAAACAAAACATGATAGATAAATATACTAATCATCGAATTATTGATTTGGAAAACACTAGTCTAAGAGTATGGTTGGATCTTGAATTTGTGAAGAGATTAGTGAAGGAACAAGAAAAGGGAAGTGAAAATAGATGAAACAAAAGCTAATTTTTTTTAATAAATTTCTTCCCCCAAATTTGATCTTAAATTTTGATTGATTTAAATAATTGGCTCTAAAATTTTATATTGGTTGCCTTAAAAAAATAATTTGAAAATGTTTTTTTTTTCTTTTTCTATCCATAAAAGTTGATGAAGTATAAGTAATTAGGAAAAATTATTACAAAAAAAAAAAAAAAAACTCTAGGGTTTGAGCCCTTAACAAAATAAAGTTTTAATATTACCAATTTAAATCTTAAACTTTTGATTTGTTTTTAATCCAAACTATCTATCTATTTTTGTTAAATAAAACTCGTAAAAAGTGTATTTTGGTTGTTAAACTCAATGTAAATAAATATTTTAGATTTTTTAATATACTTACATTGGGTTTAATAGCTAAAATATTATTTTTTCGACAATTTTACTTGAGGAAAATAGGCTGATGATTTAGATTGAAAACAAATTAAAAGTTTAGGATTTAAATTGACAAAATTAAAAACTCAAATTTATTTTGTTACAAGGCTCAAACTCTAAATTATTTATTTATTTTTATAATTTTTCCAAGTAATTATTATCCTTTATATTAACAAATTCAAGGTTAAAAAATAACATTAAAAAAAGGATTACCAAAATTTTTGCCTATCCAAATGTGCAAACTACATATGCCTGCCCATTTGAAAAGTAACTTTGGGTTGGTTTGAGAAGTAGGTTGGCTTTTTTATTTTTTGATTTTTTAATTATTTTAATCTAAGTTTAAAAAATCTCATTTAGAATAAACTTTTTGAATTTTTTAACTTTATTGAGAGAAAAAATAAAATAATTACGATATTTTTGTTACGTTAATTTTTAGCGAAATTACGCATTTATGCAGGTTGATACTACGCAACACAGCACTTGGTAGGTACAATTTGTAAATTAATTTATTATTTTTTTACAGGTGAAATTCCAAGAGAAATCGGCAATTGTACAACGCTCTCATATGTTGACCTTACTGGAAACAATTTGTCAGGTAACTCATTTATCTATCTCTGAAACTTTAGTTGGTGACTTTGGGAAGGGAAGGACACTACTAGTCTCACACTACGCGTTTCTACTTTTTGCTAGAGTAACTCAATCTGTGGACAAGATTTTTTCAACTTCCTCAAATTATAACCAATAAAGTTGTGTTGGGATTATAGCAAAGCAATACATTAATCATCTGATATGTATGATTAAATAACTTATTAGCATATATGTGGGGTTGGAAATTCTAATATGCATGTCCTTGAAAAAGTGTGTTATATACATTTTTAGTTATTTTATTTTTTTCTTTGGTTATAATTAATTTTTTTCTTTAATTATAATATTATTTTAGTATAAATCATGAGATTTTTAATTATGCTTCATGATGTGTTTGGTAATGATATTTTTTTTAATTATGACTTAGAAAATATGAAATTATGTCATTTTTCAATGCCAATATAACAATGTCACTAAAAGTGATAAACAAAACATGATAGATAAATATACTAATCATAGAATTATTGATTTGGGAAACACTAGTCTAAAAGTATGGTTAGATCTTGAATTTGTGAAGAGATTAGTGAAAGAAAAAGAAAAGGGAAGTGAAAATAGATGAAACAAAAGCTAAATTTTTTTAATGAATTCCTTCCCCCAAATTTGATATTAAATTTTGATTGATTTAAATAATTGACTCTAAAATTTTATGTTGGTTGCCTTAAAAAAGTAATACGAAAATGTTTTTTTTTTCTTTTTCTATCCATAAAAGTTGATGAAGTATAAGTAATTAGGAAAAATTATTACCAAAAAAAAAAAAAAAACACTAGGGTTTGAGCCCTCAACAAAATAAATTCTTAATTTTACTAATTTAAATCTTAAACTTTTGATTTGTTTTTAATCCAAACTATCTACCTATTTTTGTTAAATAAAACTCGTAAAAAATGAATTTTGGTTGTTAAACTCAATGTAAATAAATATTTTAGATTTTTTCATATACTTACATTGGGTTTAATAGTTAAAATATTATTTTTTCGACAATTTTACTTGAGAAAAATAGGCGGGTGATTTAGATTGAAAACAAATCAAAAGTTTAAGATTTAAATTGACAAAATTAAAAACTCAAATTTATTTTGTTACAAGGCTCAAACTCTGAATTTTTTATTTTTTTTTTAATAATTTTTCCAAGTAATTATTATCCTTTATTTTAACAAATTCAAGGTTAAAAAATAACATTAAAAAAAGGATTACCAAAATTTTTGCCTATCCAAGTGTGCAAACTACATATGCCTGCCCATTTGAAAAGTAACTTTGGGTTGGTTTGAGAAGTAGATTGGCTTTTTAATTTTTTAGCTTTTTAACTATTTTAATCTAGGCTTAAAAAGTCTCGTTTGGGATGGACTTTTTGGTTTTTCTGACTTTTGTGAGAAAAAAAATAAAATAATTATGGTTTGGATATAACATTTTGTCTTTTTGACTTTTTATCCTGTTTTATTTTTTTATTACTATTTTAGTCCCGTATCCTCTTTCCAAAAGAGTGCTTTATTTTAATATATGTATGTATTTTGATGGAAATGCTATGGTATAATATGCATCTATAATAAAAATTTAAATTTTATTATAAAATTTTATAATATCAATTATAAACTACATAAACTCGTCATAAATTAACATAATAACTTGATTACGATATTTTTGTTACGTTTATTTCTAATGAAATTACGCATTTATCTATGTTGATACTACGCAACACAGCACTGTTGGGTATACCTCCTTATTGGAGTGTGGGACCCAATTAGTTTTGGAAAAAGAGTTTTAAGTTAGCTTGGTTTAGGTATAATATTTTTATATATTATTTTTGTGGAGGCCCAATCCAATTTGGATACAATTAGGGTTGGATTAAAAAAACCCTAGATTCACAATACACATTTGTGGGTATTGTTTTTCGAAGTAGTGCTGCGGCTACAATATATTTTGATCATTATTCGGTGAGTTTGGCTTCATGGGTGAGCAGCAATTATTGATCAAATTTTGTGGGGCCTTTGTTATGAAGCAGCAGTTTGTTTGATATATTCAATTCGGTGGTGTAAAACCAAAATTGAGTGCTTTGCGCATTTTGGTTTCGGCTCTATTTGAAGTTGGTTTGGGCTAGTTATTTTGGGTCTTCTTCAACTCTGGTTCTGAAGATTTTGGTTCATCTATTTGGTGAGGTCTTTCCTCTTGTTTATTTTGTGATTATTTGGAATTCACCTAAGGGTGGTTTTGTGAGACCATTAGTGTCTCGTTTGTAATCGTTTGGAACCTATTTGGTTGATAGTGGAATCGGATTTCGATCCCGTGGATGTACCTCACATTGAGGGAACCACGTAAAAATTCTTGTGTTGCCTTTGATTTAATTTTTCCGCATTAGTTTTTATTCCCATTGATTGATTTACTTGTGGGGAATCATCGATTTTCCCTAACAAGCACTTGGTAGGTACAATTTGTAAATTAATTTATTATTTTTTTACAGGTGAAATTCCAAGAGAAATCGGCAATTGCACAACGCTCTCATTTGTTGCCCTTAGTGAAAATAATTTGTCAGGTAACTCATTTATCTATCTCTGAAACTTTAGTTGGTGACTTTGGGAATGGAAGGACACTACTAGTCTTAATCACACTACGCATTTCTACTTTTTGCTAGAGTAACTCAATCTGTGGACAAGATTTTTCCAAGAACTTTGCTTCCTCAAATTATAACCAATTAAGTTCTGTTGGTATTATAGCAAAGCAATACATTAATCGTCTGATATGTATGATTAAACATTTATTAGCATATATGTGTGATGAGAAATTCTATATACATGTCCTTGAAAAAGTGTGTTATATACACTTCTAGTTATTTTATTTTTTTTTAATTATAACTAATTTTTTTTCTTTAATTATAATATTATTTTAGTTATAACTAATAAGATTTTTAATTATGCTTCATGATGTGTTTTGTAATGATATTTTTTTAATCATAACTTAAAAAATATGAAATTATGTCATTTTTCAATGCCAATATAACAATGTCACTAAAAGTGATAAACAAAACATGACAGATAAATATACTAATCATAGAATTATTGATTTGGAAAACACTAGTCTAAAAGTATGGTTGGATCTTGAATTTGTGAAGGGATTAGCGAAGGAAAAAGAAAAGGGAAGTGAAAATAGATAAAAACAAAAGCTAAATTTTTTTAATAAATTCCTTCCCCCAAATTTGATCTTAAATTTTGATTGATTTAAAAAATTGACTCTAAAATTTTATGTTAGTTGCCTTAAAAAAATAATATGAAAATAGCTTTTTTTTTTCTTTTTCTATCCATAAAAGTTGATGAAGTATAAGTAATTAGGAAAAATTATTTAAAAAAAAGAAAAAACACTAGGGTTTGAGCCCTCAACAAAATAAAGTTTTAATTTTAACAATTTAAATCTTAAACTTTTGATTTGTTTTTAATCCAAACTATCTACCTATTTTTGTTAAATAAAACTCGTAAAAATTGTATTTTGGTTGTTAAACTCAATGTAAATAAATATTTTAGATTTTTTCATATACTTACATTGGGTTTAATAGTTAAAATATTATTTTTTCGACAATTTTACTTAAGAAAAATAGGCGGGTGATTTAGATTGAAAACAAATCAAAAGTTTAAAATTTAAATTGACAAAATTAAAAACTCAAATTTATTTTGTTACAAGGCTCAAACTCTGAATTTTTTATTTTTTTTAATAAATTTTCCAAGTAATTATTATCCTTTATTTTAACAAATTCAACATTAAAAAATAACATTAAAAAAAGGATTACCAAAATTTTTGCCTATCCAAATGTGCAAACTACATATGCCTGCCAATTTGAAAGGTAACTTTGGATTGGTTTGAGAAGTAGGTTGGCTTTTTTATTTTTTAGTTATTTTAGTGTTGGCTTAAAAAGTCTCGTCTTTTGGAATTGACTTTTTTGCTTTTTTGACTTTTGTGAGAGAAAAATGAAATGATTATAATTTGGATATGATATTTTGTCTTTTTGACTTTTTGACCTGTTTTATTTTATTTTATTTTTTACTATTTTAGTCCCGTATCCTCTTCCCAAACGAGTGCTTTATTTTAATATCGGTATTTATGTTGAGGGAAATGCTATGGTATCATATGCATCTCTCACAAAAATGTAAATTTTATTATAAAATTTTATAATATCAATTATAAAATACATAAACACATCATAAATTAACGTAATAACTTAATTACGATATTTTTGTTACGTTAATTTTTAACGAAATTAAGCATTTATGTATGTTGATACTGCACAACACAACACAGCACTTGGTAGGTACAATTTGTAAATTAATTTATTATTTTTTTACAGGTGAAATTCCAAGAGAAATCGGCAATTGTACAACGCTCTCATATGTTGCCCTTAATGCCAATTATTTGTCAGGTAACTCATTTATCCACCTCTGAAACTTTAGTTGCTGACTTTGGGAAGGGATGGACACTACAGTCTTAATCACACTACGCATTTCTACTTTTTGCTAGAGTAACTCAATCTGTGGACAATATTTTTTCAAGAACTTTGCTTCCTCAAATTATAACCAATAAAGTTGTGTTGGTTATTATAGCCAGGGCGGGCCTAAGGTGAGGCTGGTAAGGCGGTCGTTTTGGATTTTTAATTTTGAACAAAATTCAGGATATTTAATTATGAGAGTATATCATGTCGTGTTGTTTCATAATTACTTTAAAATTAGTTTAATTCATTTACTTTCATGCTGTTGTATGGTGTTATTTTGATTCGTGTCCGATTAATATTTAATGTGAAAACTTGTACTTTTAGTTAAAAATAACTTAGCAAGTGTATGAAGAGATTATAATTTTTCCCATAAGTTGAATTTTATAAAATTTATTTCTACTAAATGAAATTATTCATAAAATGTTTGATTTTAATTCAATTGCATTTTTCTAATTAAAAAAAGGAAAATTTACTCATAAATCCTAGTTTCTGAAAAGTTGAACCATTTAGTCTTAAAAGTTTTCTTATGCTCCATTTAGTCCCATTTGTACATCATCATGACGTTCATGATGTAAATGAATCTGATGTTTCATTCTATAATTTCAAAATTTATTGAAATCTGGTGAACATTAGATGTTTGAAATCTAATGTTTGAAACATTCATCCTATAATTTCAAACATTATTGAAATCTGATGAACATTAAATGTTTGAAATCTAATTTTTGAAACATTAATATGATGTTTGAAACATTGTAATGGGACCTCTCAGTCTATAAGAAAACTTTTGGGACTAAACAGTGTATAAGTTATTAATTTGGGATTTATTGGTGCATCTCCCTTAAAAAAATTGTACCTTATTACTATATATTTTTTATTAGATTGACTCTAAAATAGGTAACAAAAAAATATATATCTTAAATGAAAAAAAGATATTAGTCTCAATTATTATTTTACATATTTTTTTTATTCAGTTAGATGGAGTTAAATAAAAGATTAAAAAAATGTCATCGCATCCCTTAGTGAATATTAAAATATATAACTAATAATTCATATTATTAAATCCTGTCATACTTAGATTCATGTTGAAAAATAGTTAACCCTAACTTACTAATTTTATATATTGCTTGAGTTGTGTCGAAAATTCTCATCCTTATCCCCAATTAATTTTAGTTCTTATAGCATTAGTAAGTTAAAAAATAAAGATTCGATTCAACTAATTGAAATTCAACTATTATATATATATATTTGTTATCTAAATTTTGTTAAATTGTAATGCAATAGAAATAAATTTTTATCCTTTTTGTTTTATCCAAACAAATATTTTTAAGGTAATAATACATGAAGGGTCCAATTTAAAAAATTTACCTTAGGCCCCTAATAACTCAGGGCCGGCCCTGATTATAGCAAAGCCATACATTAATCATATGATATGTATGATTAAACAACTTATTAGCATATATGTGGGATGGGAAATTCTAATATACATGTCCTTGAAAAAGTGTGTTATATACACTTTTAGTAATTTTATTTTTTTCTTTAGTTATAATTAATTTTTTTCTTTAATTATAATATTATTTTAGTTATAACTCATGAGATTTTTAATTATATTTCATGATGTTTGGTAATGATAGTTTTTTTTAATTATGACTTAGAAAATATGAAATTATATCATTTTTCAATGCCAATATAACAATGTCACTAAAAGTGATAAACAAAACATGATAGATAAATATACTAATCATAGAATTATTGATTTGGAAAACACTAGTCTAAAAGTATGGTTGGATCTTGAATTTGTGAAGAGATTAGTGAACGAAAAAGAAAAGGGAAGTGAAAATAGATGAAACAAAAGATAAATTTTTTTAATAAATTCCTTCCCCCCAAATTTGATTATAACTTTTGATAGATTTAAATAATGGACTTTAAAATTATATGTTGGTTGCCTTAAATTCACCCCCCCCCCCCCCCCCGGGGCGTTTTTCTATCCATAAAAGTTGATGAAGTATGAGTAATTAGGAAAAATTATTATAAAAATAAAAACAAAAAAACACTAGGGTTTGAGCCCTCAACAAAATAAATTTTTAATTTTACCAATTTAAATCTTAAACTTTTGATTTGTTTTCAATCTAAACTATCTACCTATTTTTGTTAAATAAAACTTGTAAAAAGTGTATTTTGGTCATTAAACTTAATGGAAATGAATATTTTAGATATTTTTATATACTTACATGAAGTTTAATAGCTAAAATATTATTTTTTCGACAATTTTACTTAAGGAAAATAGGCAGGTGAGTTAGATTGAAAACAAATAAAAAATTTAGGGTTTAAATTGAAAAAATTAAAAACTCAAATTTATTTTGTTACCAGGCTTAAACACTGATTTTTTTATTATTTTTTTTTTATAATTTTTTCAAGTAATTATTATCCTTTATTTTAACAAATTCAAGATTAAAAAATAACATTAAAAAAAGGAATCTTCCAAAGTGTTAGTTTATCCAGCTAACACATAATAAGGCTAAATAACATAAAAATCATTAAAGAAATCCCTACCTCAAAACATGAGGAGAAGATGAACAACGCCCGAAAATCAACGGTGATGGAAACTCGAACTTTTCAACTTAAAACGTGGCCCTCAATGCACTTTACCTTTTAACACAAGCACTAGGGGTAGAAAATGTGTAGAACTATATGAAAACCAAGGATTTACAGCTCAAAAGAGCAAAAATGGCAGTCTGAGGGAGAGAGAAGGAGATGAGAATCAAAAAGTAGATATCTTCAACTTTTGGATAATATTTATAGACAGTCGCATCGCAGGCGTGAAACCTAAATCGTGGGCGCAAAAGACATAATCGTGAGCGCGAACCCCCACACCATGGGTGCAATCCCAAAGTTGCGGCCTACCTTCGTGACCCCTCACGGGCCACGCAACTTCTCCCATACCAAGGACTTGAAGGTGTGTTTTAGTTACAGGCAACATCGTGGGCGTGATCACACAAATCGCGGCCACCGCGGGCCACACAATTCCCTCAGGCCAACAGACCTGAAGGCCTTATCTAGTCGTGGCCCATCGTGGGAGCGACCTGGCACCCTTGGGGGTTCGACCTTGCAAACAGAGAGAACAATTGCCAAGGTGCTAAGTGAAAACCAAGACTCCCTATAACAATTAAATAACTCAAAGATACCGAACAAACCAATAGATGCAAACCCAATACCGGATAGTATATAAGGATCGGGTCTTAACTCGGGCCGCTATAAAAACCTTCCATTACATACATGGAATAAAGATGATCAAAATCCATTTAACATCAAAATGCTCAATCCTTAATACAACCAACAATGTTACGGATTTAGAAAAGAATTCTAAATTTGAAACGTGTGGATGAATTCATCCTGGGTATGGCCCAAAATCACCATACCTTCAAAATTTGGACATTTTTCTTAATATTTTTTTTTTGTTACATATTAGAACTATTACAAATTAGTTTGACACAGAAATTCAAACTGAATCCATAAAAAACCTCATATTTCTGAATTTTTACTAACACCCATTTAACCAGAATGCAAGAATTTCTGAAGCAATCAAATAACCCACCATTTCAATAACCATAGAAGGTAATAGAAAATTCTTATTCTAAAACTACCAAAAAAGTTCAGAGACGAAAAGTAGCAGAATCACATGTTTCAGCTAGAAATGTGACCAGTGGAGCTATTAAGACTTGCAACCAAACAAGATAAATCTAGATTGCTTAGAAATTTTCAATTCAAAAAACCATAATAAAAAACAATACCATAAAAGGATATGTAGAAAAAAGATTAGATACAAATTAGGGAAAAAAATATCAAAACCTTTTATTGGATGACTGGGCGGGTCGATTGGAGTTCTCCAACATTAAAAACTAAAAGGGAAAGGATTCTCTCTGATCCAAATCTAGACTAGAGAGACGATGTTTGGATCCTGTTTTGATGATTCGAACCGTTCACTTTTTTTGGCCTCTTCGTGTATATCATTCATACAAAAAAATATATCGATGTAATAATTGTAACATTTATTTTATTGAGTTTATCTTTAAAAAAAATAAATTAAAAAATTAAAAAAAACACACACACACACACACACTTACCATTCATTTTTTTAGAGACAAATACAATAAAATGAATATGTTACAAATTGAATCAACCTAATTTTTGTGTGAACGATATACACAAAGAGGCTTAAAAAATGAACAGTTTAAATTATCAAAACAAGACTTGTGATAGGCCCAAATAACACCTCTCCATTCCAGATCTGGATAGGAGACAATTCTCTCCCAGAATGAAAAAATAGTTATCTCTTCGAGGGTGGAAAGTCGTGGTGTCAATTGACCCAACTAGGTTTTGGAAAAAATATATATTGTCTATATTTTATAGTAAAATTGAGCCCATCTAGTTATAAAAATTGAACCCATTGCATTGAGCCCATTTAGTTATAAAAATTGAACCCATTGCAAAGAGTCCAAGCAATTTTTTATTTTTTATTTTATTTTTATTTTTAATGAAATTAGTTGCTTCTTCTTCTTCTTCTTCTTCTTCTTCTTCTTCTTCTTCTTCTAAGGTATAAATCATCTAAAGTAATGTTGGTCATGAAAAAAATATCATAAAAGTTTCATGAATATTCTCTACTCTTAGATTACACTTACAATAAAACACCACAAACTAATTAAGGGATGAAAAATCTTCATGAAACTTTTCATGATATTTCTTTCATGAAGCCTAACATTATTCAATCATCTATATCCTATTCTCTCCATTGTTTCTATTTTAAAACTCTTTCTCACCCCATAATCAATGTAGGAAAGATTGATCATGTGATAGAGAGAATGTTTAGAACAAGTTGATGGAGGACATTGGATGCAAAGAATCTATCTCATTACTTTTACCAGTAACAACTCAAATTATGGAAAGAGCATTTTTAACAATGAAATTCATAAAGATTTGATTATAAAATCAAATTAAAAAGTAATGGACGACTAATTGTTCAATCACATACATTGCAAAATGAGGTATTTGATGACATTGTAATGTGACAATTATGCAATGATTTCAAAATACAAAAACTCATTGATAGTAATGATGAAGTTTATGTATTTGTATGTTTCTTTTTTTTTTTTTTTTGTAAAAATAGTAGTATTTATTTATGATTTTAAGAAATATAAATTGTCTTTGTTAAATTATTAAAAATGGACATTGATAAGAGAAACAATTTTTTTAAAGAATAATTTGTCAAAATTTATTGACCCCAATAAACAAAAATCCCGGAGCTTCCATTGATCCCTTCACTATATTTAAGAGAACTTTATTAAATCCAGCAAATCCAGTTGCACATCCACATCCTAAATACAATATTTTTGCAGATTTTAAAGAAAAACATGGATGACACTCTTGATTAGTTTTTTCAATGTATTCAAAATGACATTTTCTACAAGTTTAATTGTTGTTTAAAATTTTATCAAGTTCAATATCAAAGGAGATTGGTAAGCTTCTAAAAATGGAAGAACTATATCTCTTGTAAAATAACTTAGTGGGCCCCATTCCTGCAACAATCTTCAATATCTCAACATTACAAGAAGTTTCATTTTTTCAAAATCTGCTTTCAGGTAAACTTCCATCAAGTATAGGTGTTTCGCTACCCAACCTTCAAGGTCTTTACGTTAATTCAAATGACCTCAGTGGAATTGTTCCCGACTCTATCTCAAATGCTTCTAAACTCGTTGAATTAGATCTTGGGTATAATAGGTTTAATGGTTTAGTTCCCAGCTCACTTGGCAACTTAAGACTCCTTGAGCGTACCAACCTAGCAGGAAACAACTTCACTTGTGAATCTTCTTCTTCTGAATTGAGCTTCCTCATTTCCATGTCAAATTGCAGAGAATTAAGAACATTTTGGATCAATAACAATCCCCTAAATATCATCCTTCCAGCTTCTATTGGGAATCTCTCCAATTCTCTGGAAAATATTGATGTTAGTTATTGTGGAATCAGAGGCAGCATTCCTAGTGAAATTGCTAACTTAAGCAATTTAGCTTTCTTAAATATGGATGGCAATGAGTTGATTGGATTCATTCCGACCACAATCAAAAGTTTAAGCAAGCTTCAAAGACTAGATCTTAATGGAAACCGAATACAAGGATTCATACCAGTTGATCTATGCTATTTAAAGAACCTAGGTGAGTTACACTTGGGAAAAAATAACCTTTCTGGACTGATACCGACATGCCTAGGGAATATTACTTCCCTAAGATATCTAGATCTAGATTCAAACAAATTAATTTCTAGCATACCCACAAGTTTGTGGAGCCTCAAGGATCTCTTGGAACTTAACTTATCCTCAAATTATTTCAGTGGATATTTACCGCTAGAACTTGGCAATTTAAACGTTGCAATTAGCATTGATCTATCGATGAACCAATTCTCAGGACAAATCCCAAGCACCATTGGAGGTCTACAAGGTGTGATTAATCTTTCTTTGGCACGTAACAGATTACAGGGACCAATTCCTCAGTCAATTGGTAGTTTGATGGACTTGCAATTTTGTGATCTATCCCATAACAATCTATCTGGTGTAATTCCCAATTCATTAGAGGCACTTTCACAGCTAAGGTACTTCAATGTATCTTTCAATAGATTAACAGGAGAAATTCCAAGTAGAGGGTCTTTCGCAAACTTCACATATCAATCTTTCATGTCAAATGAAGCGTTGTGTGGTGCTTCTCGGTTGCAGGTCCCACCATGCCGTACTGACTCTCCTCGTCAATCAAGAACAAAACAAATGCTGCTAGTTGTATATATTTTGCTGCCAACTGCATCGATATTGCTTGCCATGATCTTTGTATTTACATTTATAAGACGCCACCAAAGGAGAAACAAAATTCCAGTTCAAACTGAATTGTTACCTCAAAGAATATGCCATGAAAGAATTACATACCATGAACTTTCACGAGCAACCAATATGTTTAGTGAGAGCAACTTGCTTGGCACAGGGAGTTTCAGTTCTGTTTATAAAGGAATGTTTCCTGGCAAGACGATTTTTGCTGCAAAGGTGTTCAAATTGGAACTAGATGGCGCGTTCAAAAGTTTTCAAACAGAATGTGAAATATTGCGTAATATTCATCACCGAAATCTCACCAAAGTCATGAGCAGTTGCTCAACCCTTGATTTTAAAGCCCTAATTCTTGAGTACATGCCTAATGGAACTCTTGAAAAATGGTTGTATTCTCACAACTATTTCCTAGATATGTTGCAGAGGCTGGACATAATGATAGATGTGGCTTGTGCCTTGGAGTATCTTCACCATGGTTATTCAGTACCTGTGGCTCACTGTGATTTGAAACCAAGCAATGTGTTACTAGATGATG
Organism: Camellia granthamiana; assembly: GCA_036172215.1. Classification (NCBI taxonomy): domain Eukaryota; kingdom Viridiplantae; phylum Streptophyta; class Magnoliopsida; order Ericales; family Theaceae; genus Camellia; species Camellia granthamiana. The sequence continues at coordinate 153,710 of JAXFYN010000205.1, forward strand.
ATATGGTTGCACATGTGAGTGATTTCGGCATTGCAAAGTTGTTAGGTGTGGGGGAGGGCATTGCACAAACAAGGACAATAGCAACATTTGGATATATTGCACCAGGTGATGCTTCTATCTTACAATTCCTTTTCATGTCTATGCTTTCATTATTTTTAATTCCTCTGTTTGTTTCGACAGAAAATATACATTTTTTTTCCAACCTTGAAACTAATATGTCAGTGATGGTGTTGGTGGAGGTAGTAAGGTGATATGTGGTAGCAGTGTGGAAGTGGAAGTGTGATACCATTGATAAGATTTTAGTTTGCAAAACGTTTTTTGCTCAAATAACCTTGTTTTTTGTTGACTTGGAAAATGTTTGTATTGCCTTTTGTGTTCTATCATACCAAACGCCAAAAAATGCATAAAATGTTTTCAGTCGACACAAGTGGAGGGTTAAGTTTCAATTTAAGTTTATGAAAAATTATTTTACTTTTCTCATCATGTCACTTTTCATGAATGTAATGTAGAGTATGGACTAGAAGGATTAGTCTCGACAAAATGTGATGTTTACAGTTATGGCATCATGTTGATGGAAACATTTACAAGAACAAAGCCCACTGATGCAAGATTTGATGGAGGTTTGAGTTTGAAGTGTTGGGTGGTTGATGCATTGCCTAATGCAATAGTTCAAGTTCTAGATGCCAACTTGCTTAGGCAAGACATTGAACACAACAATGCAAAGGTGCAATGTGTGTCATCTCTTATGCAATTGGCTTTGAATTGCTCTGCTGACTCACCTGAGGAGAGGATGATCATGAAGGATGTCCTAGTATCAATCAAGAAGATCAGACTTCAGTATGTTGAAAATTGTAAATAAACTTAAGAAGAAAGAATTTCTTCCACATTATTATGTTTACGATTTTCGAAATTAGTAAGTGCATCCTTGGATGTTGATTTAACTTCAATGTTATTATATATATAGTCCTAAATCTTCAATCAAATTTTTGGGCTTGCTTTATTGATATCATAATCATAGTTAATTTAGTTTTGAAATATAAGCTAGATTAACCATTAAGCTTGACTTTGTGAATCCATAGACTTGGTTATTGGTTTTGGTCCTCAAATTTTTTTCCCTAGATATAGTTGCATTTCGGTGCATTTTGCTATAGATTCTTGCACATTAGAACAAGAATAGAATTTACCAAATATATTAAAAAAAAATTCATAAAAAACTGGGGTAGCAGCAACACCCACTCTTTGGAAGGCTTTGGTTGTTTCTGATGTTATTGCTCTGGCTAATATAGGTGAAGGGTTGTTGATTCTATTTTTGCTTTGCTCTTTGGGGTGTTATGTATGTATTTATTTTGTTTATTTTATTTTATTTTATTTCGGTTGGTTTATCACCAACTTAGGTGTAGTGCTAGCATATGATTGGACTTATTTTTCTGTGTCAACAATTTGCAATGCTTTGATACTTTTGCATTTTTCTTCCTTTATTATTCATCTTTGTAAAACAATCATTGATTTTCATCAATAAATTAATTTGCTGATAAAAATAAAAAATTTCATAGTAATTAGAATTATGTTTTATTTGTAATTTACACGACATTTTCAAATTCAATCAATTTGACTAAAATCAAAATTTTAAGTTGACCAAATTAAAAAGGATAAACTACATAGTCTCTTAAGTGTAACACCATTTTCATTTAAGTCTTTAAAGTTTCGATTTTATCAATTAAGTTCCTAAAATATTAAATTCAAATCAATTTAGTCTTGAAGATAATATAAAAATAAAATATAAACTCAAAGGTTCTATTAATTACTATAAGGCCCTATTTTCTTATAGTTATAATTACGAAATCCCTTTTTATTATTAAAGCATTGTGTGAATGTGTTTAGAATTGATATCAAAATTTGGTTTCTCAGTCTTGCCGATATTAATATATAAGAATTAGATATATTGAAGAAATTGAATCAAATAATTTAAATAACAATAGTACTGCTTTACAAATAATAATCGAACAAAATAATAATATAATTAGGTCATTAGAAAAACTCAACGAAAACCTTAAAAAATCAACTAGAAATTATTTATGAAGTACAACATCTATTAGTAGATAAAGGTAAGCAATTAACTATTAGGCTCAGTTTGATTAGAAAGAAATAAATGATGAAAAGTGAAAATGGTAGAAAGTGAAGTAAAAGAAAAGAAAAAGAAAAATATATATATTTTCTTATATGAATTTAATTAGGATGAAAATTTTGCAAGAAAATAAGAATTTTAATTATAAGTAACTACTTTTATAACAAATTTAAACTTTCTTGTATTTTTCTATGTTTTTTTACAAGAAAATAGAAACTTAGTTACCATGTTGTTATAAGTTGTACAAGAAAATTAAAGATTTGGAAAATATGGAGAAAACCCACTTTTAAAAATAAAAAAAAAAAAATTGAAATCCATAAACCCCCAAAAAAATCATAATTTCAAATACAAGAAAAGCTCCTAATAAGCGTAGCATTGCAAAAAAATTTATATAACTCAAAGAAATTCCTACCTCAAGTTTCAGGGAAGAAAAGAGAAGAAATCCCCAAATTTGACGGTGTTGAAATCCGATCTCCACCACACAAAACGAAGCCCTCAATTAGCTCTCCAAAATTAATGAAGGATATTGGGTCAAAACTCCAATGGATTGGAAGAAATCAAGAGTTTATGGTGGTGGGTGGAGGTTCGTAGAGAAAATGGAGAGAAAAAGATATTTTTAGAGAGAGAGAGAGAGAAGAGTAAAAAGTGTCCAAAGAGAAGAAAAAAGAAGAAAATTTCGGACCCAACACTTTTTCGCATGTGCGGCTTGTCCTTTCCGCACGTGTGGCCCTTCCTTCCCGCACTTGCCCTCCTTCGTGCAATTAAAGCAGTGGCGAACGAGCGAAGGCCTCCCTTCTCCGCACGTGCGGCCTCACCTCCCATACGTGCGACCTCACTTCCGCATATGCAACCCAAGCCCCCGCATGTGTGGTTCTACCACTCACCCAAAAACTCCACTGGTTGAACCCAAAACAGCAAAAACTCAACCCCGGAACGAAATAAAGACAATATATATATATCCGAGAAAGGTTTCAAGAATGGTGAACCCAAACGATCAACGAGACCTTAGATTAATTCCCGACACTCCCAATATGAGTAAGATAAACACAATTAAAGGAGAAAGAGATGGGTTATATACCCAGGCATAACATAACACTACAATATTAAATGGGAGTATAAGATTCACTTTATATAAGTGAAACAACTCACTTAGATTCACATTATATAAGTAAAACAACTCACTTTTTCATTTTTTACTCGATGTAGATGTGACAACCCTCACCTCTGATTAGTGCTAATCTCTGATTAGGCATGATAAGTAATTGATCAGGCTGAAACTCTGAAATGACTGCATGAGTGTATTGTTTTAAATACATTTCTATTTGTTTGATTGCTAAATGATCTGTTCGTTTTTAAGTTTCGAACTGTAAATTGAAGGCCTTATCGGCGGCCAAATCTGAAATTGATTAATATTTTGTGCTAATGAGAATTTATGTGATTTTATGGTAGATTTAATTGAAATTTGATTTGGTATGATTAAATTAGATTAAATAACGTTAAATTACATTAGTTAAGTTCATTACCAAATTGCCATTGAGTGGCCATTTTCTACAACCTTAATTGGGACTGGAGTATTGCATTTCATATCACCTCATCATCCATTTCCTCAAGCCAAAACCATGAGAGAGAGTGAATTGGGAGAAATTGAGTTCAACAAGAACATTAGCTTGGAGACTTAGAAGAAATTAAAGAAGAATTGCATATTTGAGCTTCTACATTTGAAATTGAAGACCTAAGGTAGAGAATTCACCTCCTTGATTATGAATTTGAGTTAATTCTTGCATGGTTCATGGTATTTGGAGTTTAGAGCCAAGATATGGCTTAAAGAGTTGAATTGAGTAGCTAATCCATGCATGCATGTACATGTTCTTGAAGTTTGAGGTTGTTTTCATAAAATCCTCACATGCATGTTCATATTTTTGTTATGGTCCATGAACTCACCATAGTTTTGAGCTCAATCTTGCAATTGATCATGTTTTAGAGTATTGGAATTCAAATGAACACATGCATGTTATGTTCTTACATAATTCTTGAAAGTTTCTTTGAAATTGTGTTCAATTGTCTCACCTTTGGGCTTTGATTTTACAAATTGATCTTCAAAACATGTTATATTGTTGGTTTTCAAGTGTTTTCCAGAAAATTGGCCCAAAAGGTTGAGTTTGGAGGTGTTGAATGCTTGGTTTGAACTTGGGAGGCAAATATGAAAATTCCAGAATTTGGCTTCCTCACTCGAGCGACCATTTTTTGTTTAGAGCTCCGCTCGAGCAAAGGAATGCTGGCTTGAGCGTATATTGCAAGCTCTCAGGTTTTTGGTGCACGCAAATGCACGCTCGAGCGAAGAGACCTACGCTCGAGCGAAGAGTTGTGTCTCATGCTCAAGCAAGCATCGAGTGAGGATTTTCAACATCCAGCACTTTTTGCATTTTTACAGACCGCTAGAGCGAAGGAGTTTACACTCGAGCGACCCCACTGTTTTGACAAGCTTGCTCGAGCGAAGAAAGCCACGCTCGAGCGAGACCCCTGTTTTCAGCAAATTTTGAAAAGTATTTTAAAGTACATCTTTGCATCCTCATTCCATCCTAGGCATTCTTAGGCCTAGTTTAAGGCATCTTAATGAGGATAATGTTATAGAACCACACCGAGTCAAGATAGGGACTAAGTTATTGATTCCCAAGTGTGCAACTTAGTGTGTGTTCATTCTGTAATTGTGTAGGGTTGGCATCTGAGGACGCTCACTAGCCTATCTATAGCCCAGTGCTCTGTGAGTAACAATGTTATAAAGATATGTTCAATTATGATTAATTTTTGAATGATCAACTGTACTGTTTTCTGAATGAATGTTTGTTCGTTTTATGAACTGTACTTGTGGCATCCATAGCAACTTACTGTTACTGTTACTGTTACTGCTACTGTTACAGAGATCTCTGTCAGTTCCAATACTTGGAACCAATACTGTATACTGTTCTGATGGCCATCAACTGACTGTTCGGTCTGTTAAGATCTACTGTACTGTTTTGCTATTGGATGTACCACATATGACTCTATGGTTTCTAAATGATTGTTATGGCATGAAATATGAGCCATTGACTGAATGACTGAATTATTGATGTAAATGACTGTTTTAAATACTGAAAGGACATTCATTCTTAACCCCTTTATGCATTTGTTATTCACTGGGCTTTAGCTCACTATTTATATTTATATGTAGGTGTCCAGGCACCGGACCAGAGCTAGGAGCGTCGGGTTAGCCCTTGTTTTGTCAAGCCAACCATCGTGCCTCACTTCGAGGTTCCAAATCTGTTCAAGCTCAGGCTGTTTTTGGGGTGTCTTAGTTTCACCTTTCTGTCTCTGTTTGTAATGAATGTTTTAGATTTGTACTGTACAGTTATGGTGAAGGGATTTGGTCCCTAACTCGGATGTTTGTATATATGTTTTGCTTATGAATGTGAATATATTCGGAAAAGTCTTTTTGCATACAGACTGTCACAGCTCATTGGACATCTTTATCTACTGTTTTAGCTTCCGCCAGCCCCTTACTCTGTATTACTGTCTTTACTGTTAAGCAGGCCTTCGGTAATCACGGATCACTGGCCGGTTACGATGCTTAAACCCATAGGGGCGGGTTTGGGTCGTGACAGAGTGGTATCAGAGCGACATCAAAGCACGAGTTATACCGTACACACGTGTCCAAATGAGCTATAGGATGTCCTCGAAAAGTAATTTGGGGCATTACATGAGCATGAAAAAGTGTGTGTGGACATGACATGAATATATGTGCTAATGTGCTAATGTGTTTAAGTATGTAACTTCCTATGTTTATTATTACCATATTGCTTATAGTGAAATGGAGAACGCAAGAAATGTTGATGAATCTGAATCATCTGAGGCAAGAATGGCAAGGTTGGAGAGAATGGTGGAACTATTCACTGAAACTCTAAGGCAACAACAGAACTAACAGCCCTCACCTCCTCAGTATAGCCAGAACAGAATGTTAATGATGATATAATTGCTTTGACACAGAAGTTCAACAAAATGAAACCACCATCCTTCCAAGGAGGTCTTGAACCACTAAAGGCCGAAGCGTGTGTTTTAGAAACCGAGAAATTGTTTGAAGTGTTCCCGTGTTCTGAAACACACAAGGTACTACTGGCTACCTTCACCTTACAAGAAGAGGCTAGATGATGGTGGATGCTAGTCTGTGACACCAACAATGCTATGACTTGGGCTTAGTTTAAAGAAGCCTTCTTTGAGAAATACTTCCCTCAGTGTGTCAGGGATCGCAAGTGACTGAATTTGAACAGTTGAAACAAGGTACCATGTCAGTAGCTGAATATGAATCAAAATTCTCTGAACTCGCCAGATATGCACCACACATGGTGGACACTGACTACAAAAAGGCCAGGAAGTTTGAAGGCGGCCTCAATGTAGAGATACTTGACAGAATCAATGTTCTGAAGTTACTTAAATATGTGGATGTTCTTGACTGAGCAATAATAGCTGAGTCGAATATCGAAGCATTAAAACAGACTGAAACACTGGCGACTGAATGGCGCGGTAAAAGACGAGGTCTTAAGTTCAAAAAAGGCCGAAACAGTTCATCGAACAAAAAGCAAAATACAGGGTCAACAACCAATTCCAGTCAGGGAAACAATTCCATACCACCCTGCTCTGAATGTGGAAAAAGCATAAGGGGGTGTGCTTTAAAATTTCCGGTGCTTGTTATAGGTGTGGCAAAGTGGGCCACATGGTCAAAGTTGCCCTTCCACTTCCCAAGGCAATAGTAAAGCTGCAACCAGTGCCGCAGCGTCGGCTGTTACACCGAAACCCAACCCAAAGCTACGGGAAAAGAGCCTCTAAGGCCAAGGCCGGGTGTTTGCACTTGTATCGGGAGACGTGCAGAATACCGAGACAATTGTGTCAAGTATACTCCCTATTTGTGCTCAAAATGCTTATGTTTTGATTGATTCGGGGTCTACACATTCATATATCTCGCATGCTTTTTCACAGAAATTAAATAGACCACTGGAACCCATGAACTATTTGTTAGCTATATCTTCACTCGTTGGGGGATCCATGACTTGTGCTTATATGTATCCTGCATGTAAGATTATTGTTGGAGATGTGCATTTGTATATTGATTTACTGCCTTTGAACATTGATCATTTCGATGTAATATTGGGAATGGACTGGTTAACAAAATATCATGCTACCATAGACTGTGTAACGAAACAAGTTGTTTTGCGTCCACCTGATTGCCTGAATTTGTATTTAACGGAGTTGGGTAGTACCTCCCCATATCTGATTTCATCCATGAAAGCTTTTAAACTGATTAGAAAGGGGTGTAAAGGGTATCTATGTTTTGTATTGATTGTGCCTACTGATACTAAAGATAATGTGGACAGTATTCCTATAGTCAGAGAATTCCCAGATGTTTTTCCAGATGAATTTGCTAGGGATTTGATTGATAGGGAGATAGAGTTCACTATTGAAGTGTTACCGGGCACACAGCCAGTTTCCAAAGCTCCTTACAGAATGACACCTACTGAATTGAAAGAACTAAAAGTTCAGCTTCAAGAATTGTTAGATAAGAAGTTCATCAGGCCCAGTATTTCGCCGTGGGGCGCACCAGTTTTGTTTGTGAAAAAGAAAGACGGTTCACATGAGACTTTGCATTGACTACCGTGAACTGAACAAGGTAACAGTGAAAACAAATATCCATTGCCTCGTATTGATGACTTATTTGACCAGTTACAGGGTACTCAAGTTTTCTCCAAAATTGACCTTAGATCCGAAATACCACCAGTTGAAGGTGAAAACTGAGGACATTGAAAAGACTGTCTTTCGAACGAGGTACGAACATTATGAATTTCTTGTTATGCCTTTCGGAGTTATTAATGCACCTACTGCATTTATGGACTTATGAACAAAATTTTCAAACCATTCCTCGATGAATTCCTCGATGAATTTGCAGTTGTTTTTATAGATGACATTCTGATATATTCCAAAACTAAAGAAGAACATGAACATCATTTGAGAATTGCCTTATAGACCTTAAGAGAATAGAAACTCTATGCAAAATTGACCAAATGTGAATTTTGGCTTGATAATGTGATGTTTTTGGGACATGTGATTAGTAAGGATGGCATTACAGTTGACCCACAGAAAATTGAAGCGGTGGTAAATTGGCCTAGACCGACAAATGTTACTGAAGTTCGAAGTTTCTTAGGCCTAGCCAGGTACTACAGAAGGTTTGTGAAAGACTTCTCCAAAATTGCCTTACCATTGACTCAGTTGACTCAAAAGGGGATATCATTTGACTGGACCGATCAGAGAGAATGAGCCTTTCAAGAGTTAAAGACTCGACTTGTAACTGCACCAATTCTCAGCCTACCCTTAGGTACGGATGGTTTTACTATATTTAGTGATGCTTCTTATAAGAGTTTGGGATGTGTATTAATGCAGAATGGTAAAGTTATTGCGTATGCTTCCCGACAACTGAGACCGCATGAAAAGAACTACCCAACTCATGATTTGGAACTTGCTGTAGTAGTGTTTGCATTGAAAATTTGGCGTCACTACCTTTATGGGGCAACATGTGAAGTGTATACAGGCCACAAGAGTTTAAACTACTTCTTCACATAGAAAGAATTGAACATGAGACAGCGGAGATGGTTAGAACTGATAAAAGACTATGACTTGTAAATCTTGTACCACCCAGGGAAAGCTAATACCGTTGCTGATGCACTTAGCCGAAAATCAATTGGGAATTTGGCCTGTATACTCACTGGACAGAAAGAATTGCTATGTGACCTTGAAAAATTTGAAGTTGAAATTGTTTTGCGTGAACAAGGTGGAACATTAGCCGCTATTTCTGCTCAACCGGTACTTATTGAGGAGATTAAAGAGAAACAACAACAAGATGACTTTCTGAGAAAGGTCATTGATGAACGGGAATCGAAACCGAGGCCATAGGGGCGGGTTTGGGTCGTGACAGTGGAATTATCAAATAAATCATAAACTAATTAAAGTTTTATTTTTATATGGTTAAATGAAAGTAGCCAATGGAGATTTTTTTTAATTGTTTAAAATTAAAAAAAAATAAGAAAATTAGTATGAGACTTTGGAACTCTCACAAGCCTTCTCACTAAAAATCTCATTTTCTTTATATAATATGATAGATATGCAGTTCAGGAAATTACAACAATTTGAACCTAACTTAGATTAACCTTAATAGACAATTTTGAATTATCAATCAGGTCTGAACAGTTCTCAACAACACTTAACTAACATAACTCAACTCAAACAACTTTTTAAACCACCCAAATTGAAAGCATACATGGAAGGAAAATTTTCTTCCACAAATCAATCGCTTTCTTGATAGTGGCACTTGTTGGAGCACATACTTTCTTTAAAATAAAAAAAATAACCAATTTTATTACTGCAGTTTACTGGTCTCTTTTAATGCATTTTATATTTAAAAAATTATATTAAAATATCGTGTTTCTGTTTTTTTTAAATAAGAAGATAAAATCCATGATGTGATTAGTGCAGCCATGGAAATTCCATTTTCTGCACCATTAAGATTTTTTAAGAAAGAAAAGAATTAGTGAAAGACATTAGTGCGATCATGTGAGATAACATCACATATGGTGTTAAGCTGCTTGAAGTCCTGGAACTCCTGCCTCAACCTCTCCCTAGCCGTGGGAGGAAGATACTTGTCTTGGAAGGCCACTACAAATGCCTCCCATGTCAGTTCATTGCCCTTGTCATACTTCCACCATTGGCCTACGTCACCCTTGAGATAGTAACTTGCAAGGGTCACCCTCAACTCGCTATCCTCGATGTGAAGCATCTTAAAGGTCTTCACGGTTTGTTCAAGCCATTCATCTGCTTTCTTTGGCTCGGGGCCACCATGGAATTTGTCTGGTTTGGCTCGCAAAAACTCCCTCGTGAGGAAGCTCACCCTTGTCTCCACGGTGTTCTCCCTAGCCTGGTTTTCCACCCTAAGTATGTTCATGGACTCCCTCAATGCCCCCGCCATTTCCTGGGCTAGGGCCCCCATTGCGGCTTGATTGGCTTGCCTCGGTACCTCCGCTTGCCCTACTTGTTCAGCCATGTTAGCTTGGCCTAAACCATCTTCTTGCATCGGTATCTCATGAACCGGTACTCCATGCACACCCTGGCGGCCCCTTCCACGTCTTCCGCCTCTACCACCACGACTTTGAACCCTTCCTGACATCCTAATTAAGGAACAAGATAGATAATTTAGCACATAATTCCAAATGTGCTTGCAACTTGCCTCACACGTCAAACTATAACAATTATATACATCCTAACACACAAACAATTCAATTCACTCCACATAAGCACGTAGTCACGTAAACACATACGAATTATCTTTTAGTGATGAGATTCGTCTCATGAGAAACCAAGAATTCTTAGTAGAATGAGTAGCGATCAGGTACCCTTCTAATAAGACCTTAAGGAATCTAATAGGTGCAAATAACATCCCAAAAGTCCAATCTCATACCCACATAACCACATAAGCATGTTATCGCATAATCACAAAAGCTAAACATTTCCTAATCATGCGAAATGAACCCATTGTGGTATGACAACCACTTCCCGTGAGCCCCAAGTATTCAAACCCGGTAGCTCTGATACTAAGTTGTAACGCCCCGAAATAATTCAACATGAATTACCCATATTAATAAACATTCACTAAACCATGACAACAATCCTTCCCTCTTCTCCTATTTAATAAATGAGTTTAATACAAAAGTTCCACATGCAGTATACATTAAACGAATAAAAGAACACATGAATCTATAGCATGTGAAGCATCTGGTCTCAAAATAGTAAAATGCCCTTAAGGGCTTACATTTTCCAAGACAATAGCTCGGTTACACAAAAATGGTCTCTCGGACCCATACACGTTTAGCCCTTGGTTTTACAAAATTCACAACAAAAGTAAGAGAGCTATTTACTCTTCACAAAAATATCCACGCTCTCAGTTCAACGGGATCACCACATTTTTACCTACACCAAAGTCCCATAGGGGTGAGCATAAAGCCCAGTAGAGAATTCTCACAAAGTATATATAGTTATGCAATTCTCAATGTAAATGCAAATGCCAATGCTATACAATGCCCTTTTTAACGAAAATTTCATTTCATGCACTCGTCAAAGATTTCCATTTTTCAATAAAGGCTTGCAATCTCAACACATTTCAAAACTTCCAATTTTAATCAATAGGGGCGGTAAATACGACATTGGTAATCCCTAGGCTGGTGTCTGCAAGTAGACTCTACAAGTACTACCAAATCGTCATTTTTACCGGTATTAACCGAAAGGCTCGACACCTATCCGCGCGGTTTCTGGTCTTTCACCATGGACACTCAGGCCAACCTATCAAGTTCAACTACACCCCCTATTCGGACTTACCACGTATTTACCGCATAGCACAATTCATAATTCATTACAACATAATCTTCATGAAGTAAATATTTTTCAATCTAACTCCCAATGTATGATAATAATTAATTTGAGATGTGTATGTAGTGCAATGATCTTTCCCACGCCTCATAGTGTTACTCCAAATTCCAACTATCTCTACAACAATATCAATTTACCATGTTTCTCATTTCTTCTTCTCAATGTTATTACACAAAATAACCATGCCATCAACATATAGCAATAACAACTCTCATCATGCCCAAGTCATAATAAGCTAGCCTCTTCAAGGCTACATATGATGTTTTTCATACATTGACTACAATGTTCACAATTTTCACTATCCAAGATGCACAACCATGTGCCAATTCACAACAATACATTTTCAAGGGTTTAACAATAATGTAAATTAACATCTCATTTCTCATATATCAAATATATTGCCATTTTTGCTAAACATTTGATGAAGTTTATTCTTATTCATTTTCTTGATGTAAGAAATGAAAAAAGTTCATGTGTATTTTCATGTTTTCCCAAAACCCCCAAATTCTAGGGTTCTTCACCCAAGACAAAACCTTTCTCATTCTCTTAATCAATCCTACCAAAATCATCCATCTTGAATTTTATAGAAAGAAGATCCTCATGGATAGAAAGAAGAGTTGAGATTTAAACCCATTTTTCAAAACTCCCTTTCTCTCTTTTCATTTAGTGCAAAATTAAAATCAACATAACAACCTCATGGAAACTTTAAAATCAACATTTATGAAGCACAACATGTATATATGACTCAAGAAATCCCTACCTCAATGTTTGTTGATGAAAAAGATGGAAACCCTAGCTTGATAGGAGATCCTTTAATCTTCACTACACCAAGAGGCACTCTAGCTTAGATCTCCAAAGCTTTGAGAGGGATGATGATGGATTTGGACCCAATAGATTACAAGAATCAAGGTGTTTTAGTGTTTTGATGAGGATTTCTAGAGAGAAGGAGGAGAAAATAGGGTTTAGAGTGAGAGAGAGAGAGAGAGAGAGAGAGAGAGAGAGAGAGAGAGAGAGGCCCAAAAATGAGATACAATTCGGCCAAAAAGAGAAATAAAAACAGAGGTTCGAGTTGCCCAGAAATCCCGCACGTGCGGCGCGTGCCCTGCTCATGCGGAGCCTCCTTCCTGTATGTGCAGCAATGGTCCCCGCACGTGCGGCCCTCCAATCCGCACTCAACCCCACACCTGCAATTTAAGCAGTCTGCAACCTCAGCAATTCACTCATCCTCGCACGTACGGCCTCACCCCCTGCACGTGCGGCCCCTCATCTAGCACGTGCGGCCCTGGCCCAGCAACCCAGAACTTTCTGGTTCGATCACTGGACACTCCGGACTCGACCTCACGCCCTCCGGAACAAGTAAGAACCAACACCGACGAAAACAAGAACAAGAACTTCAATTGAAAATAACTTCTGAACGTTTCAAACCCAACGAGAGCAAAAGAGAACGGGGTGAAGAAGAAGGAAATGAAAGAGAACAAAACAAGGACCCAGTCATTACATAAATAGAGGGTAGGAGCTACTCTATAAATGTATTTCCAGTCTTTATTGCAAAGTAATCACTTATATTTAATATAATATTTCAGTCAATATTAGTTTAAAAATTCTTCAAAATCAAAACAAGAGTATACTATCCCACAACCAAACATCCTCATTATATAGAAAAACATTTCCATCGTCCACAAACCAACAATAATAGTATCATTCATCTCGCTCCATTGCCCTCTCTACCACAAATGCATGCACCTAGAAACCACCTCTACCAAACCCCTATTGATTGTTTTGACCACGATCGTACATCAACGATCTTAATGATCTGGCCTAAATGTGAATGCAACAACTCAAACTCATTCAGTAGAAAACCTAACCCTCATTTCTCGGCCACTATTGTAGACCTAGCTCCCTTAAATAATTTCAAGTACGTAACTATTATTATTAATATTTTTTATTTGAATTGAGATTTTGAGATTTAGATTTCTATTGAAATCCCAGAATTTAGCCAACTAAGTTACCTTGCTAATTTCTCGGCCACTATTGTGGAACTCAACTCTGTAAAAAATGAATGGATTTTTTCTCCTCTTTTTCTCTTGAATTAACTATGAGTTTAAATCATATCAATTTTTTTTAGTAAAAAAAAAAAAGCACAAATAGGGACAGATCTGACCTCTGACTATTGGCGTCAATTAAATAACAAAAGAAAACAGGCAAAAGTAAGGTTGGAGAAAGAGTCAAGAAAAACATGAACTAGAAATTAAACTATTTCTTTAACACATTTGATATCTCTATGAGCCCATCTGGCAATTGATCTACATTACTAAATGATTACGCCATATGTTACACCATGGTTTATTATGACTCTGCTATTTTTTTTTCTTCTCTATTTTTTGGTCTTTTTCCTTCTTTTCACAGATCACCCTGATGTCATTAGCATAAGTGATTATTCTTCTTTGTTCTGCTTCTTCCATTCCTCAGATCCACCATGTGACAGTTTTAATATATTCATTTACATGTGAATTTGTGCTCTTTTAGAGTCAATAAGGAATGGAATATTTCAACTTGACATTGTTTTAGTATTTTGGTTTGTGTACTATAGTAACTCTATTGACTTTTCTTCATTCTATAACCATCCCTTCACAACTGTTAACCTTTTCATCTATTTTTGCCTTTTGATCCAACTTTTCTTAGGATTCTGCAATTCTTTGAAACATCTCCATTTGCAGCTTTGCCAATTTAAAGTGAACTTTTCTTAGGATTCTGCAATTCCATCTGGTATTAATGGAATTTTTCTTCCTCCTATCTGTTCTTTTTTGTTTATAGGCCTTCATGACTACTTGATCCTGAGGTAGTTTCGGTATTATTTTCCAACTTAAGGCTCCAGAAACCTCCTAAAGAGATGAAAAGTGATTACGACTGACATACAGTTCTATTGTCCCTATTCGTTCATCAATTTTTGATTAATATTCTACGATTAATATTCATTCATAGAATCTGGTAAAACACCAAAAATAAGCCAACAAATTAGCACAAAAAAATCAATCACCGAAATCATGTCTCTATCTATATGTATAACTTTAAATTAGCAAAAACAAGATGAATCACCTAATAAATCAAACAACACAGATTAAAGAACGATCGAAATCGACACAGAAATTTACAATAAATCAACACAGAAATTTAGTAACTAGGCATGAAACAAACACGCTAGATTACTGTCACGACCCAAACCCGCCCCTATGGGTTTAGCACCGTAACCGGCCAGTAATTCGAGATTACCGAAGGCCTGCATAACAGTAATACAGTAATACAGAGTACAAGGGCATGGCGGAAGCCAAAACAGTAAATAAACAATGTCCAATGAGCTGTGACAGTCGGTATGCAAAAGGACTTTTCATACATATATACATTCAGAACAGAACAGTCTATACATACATGTACAATTATACAGAACAGGGACCTAATCCCTATTAAACAGTACAGTAACGGTCTTTACAGTTATACAAAACAGGTACAGAAACAGACGGGGAAAATTAAAACACCCCTAAGCCATAGCTTGACAGGCTCGGAACCTCGCAGTGAGGCACAGTGGTTGGCTTGACAAAACTGGAGTTACCCCGACGCTCCTAGCAACGGTCCGGTGCCTGTACACCTACATATATATATGAGCAGTGAGCTAAAGCCCAGTGGATAACATAATGCGTAAAGAGGTTTAGAATGAATGTCCTTACAGTAATGAAAACAGTTCATTAAATCAGTATTTCAGTCATTCAATCATATGTGGTACATCCATTAGCATAGCAGTACAGTAAACAGTAGGTCTAAAAAGACCGAAAAGTCAATGATGGCCATCAATCAGTAAATAGTAGTGGTTCCAACAAAGGAACTGACAGAGATCTCTGTAACAGTAACAGTAACAGTAGTTGCTAAGGATGCCACAATACAGTTCAGAATATAGGACATATATTCATTCAGCTAACAGTATCAGTTCAGAAAGCAGTTCAGTTAAACAGTAAAAAATATTCACAATTGAACATATCTTTACACAATTGTTACTCACAGAGTTCTGAGCTACAATAAGCTAGAGCGCGTCTCCAGTCGTTAACCCTACACAGTTAACAGGACGAACACACACTAAGCTACACAATTGGGAAAGATAATAACTTAAACCCTAATTTGCCTCGGTGTGTTCTACATCTATATCCTCATTAAGATGTCTTAAACTAGGCCTAAGAATGCCTAGGATGGGATGAGGATGCAAAGATGCACTCAGAAAACAGTTTTAGAATTTCAGGAAAACAGGGCCTCGCTCGAGCGCAGGTTTCCCCGCTCGAGCGGACACGCAACAAAGGGCTCCGCTCTAGCGGCAACTCCCCTGCTCGAGCGAACTGCAAAAGTGCTGGATGCCCAAAATCCATCCTCGACGGGCGCTCGACCCCCGCTCGAGCGTGTGACTCATGACCCCGCTCGAGCGTGCATACCTTCGCTCGAGCGGACTGTAAAACCAAGCAAAGTGCTGGGAACTCGATTTCCCCGCTCGAGCGACACTTCCCCCGCTCGAGCTGGAGCCCAAAATCTAGAAAATCCAGATTTGAGTCCCAAGCTCAAAATCAAGTTTTGATGCTCCAAATTCGATCCTCTTAGGCCAATTTTCTGGAAAACATTTGTAAACTCATAGAACAACATGTTTCAAAGGTCAATTTGTAAAATCAAAGCCCAAGGGTAGTTTAATTAAATCCAATTTGAAACCAATTTTCATGAACATGCTACAAAATGACATGCATGAGTTTAAATCAAATCAAAGCTTCCATTTCATGCTCTAGTGAGCTCACACTTTCATGAAAACAACTTGCATGCATGTAACATTTTATCATGAAAACAACTCAAAACTCAATAATACCAACATGCATGCATGGAATGAGCTCTAATTCAACACCTTGAACCAAAACTAGGCTCAACTCTTCAACTTAGCATAAAACATGCAAGAATTAACTTGAATACAATAATGAAAGGTTGAATCTCCTACCTTAGGTCTTGTAGTTCAAGTGTAAAAGCTTAAAGATGCAAAACTCCTTCAATTCTACCAAATTCTCAAGCCAATGCAAGATGAAAACCAACTCTCTTAGTTCTCTCTCTCTCTAGTCGGCTGTGCTAGAGAAAAGGCTAATGTAATGCTTTGTTGAATGAATACTAAGGCTCAAATATGTTATAATAAAGGGCCCACCAACATGGCAATTCCGTAAATAAGGCAACTTGTTTAATTTAGCTTATTTTAATCTAATTTAACCATACCAAATCGAATTTCAGATAAATATACGATAAAATCACATAAATTATGATGATCATGAAACATTAATCGATTTCCGGTTCGGCTGCCGATAAGGCCTTCAATTCGCAGTTTAAACTTAAAGCATGAACAGATAATCAAACAGTCAATAGATAGACAATGCAATTAAACAGATATACTTAATCAATTTAGTTCCAGACTTCAGTCAGTCAGTTCAGTATTTCAATCAATTCATTTACCAATCATAATCAGTCTCAGTTTAGCAGTAATCGGTAATTAATCAGTAATTAGTGATGAGGGTTGTTACAATTACCGAGAGAGACAGAGAGTTGGATTCATACATAGAAAGTAGCTTACCGATTATGAATCTCAATTATGAATCGATCGAAATCTTCATCAACAGCCGATCAAAATCTTCAAATCTTCATCAACAAATCGATCAAAATCTTCAAATCTTGAGAGTGAGATTCAAGCGAGATTCAAATTTAGTCGAAGCGAAAGAGATTTGGATAGTGAGATTCAAGCGAGAGTGATTCGAACGAGAGAGAGATTTTGAGAGAGAGAGAAAGAGAGAGAGATTAGGCAACAAATTTGGGAAATACAAGTGAAAGGGAGAGATAGGTCTAGTTTTAGATTTTTTTTTTTTTAAAAGTTAAAGAACACGATTGGGTTAAATGGTTTTGCGATTTTTTTAATGTAAAAAGTAATTTTTTACGACGGTTAAATAATCAGTCGCAAAAACATAAATGCAAGAAGTCATATTTCCAGTAGTGCTTGCAACTTTCACCACTTTCATACTAAACAAACTTAGAAAAAAAAAAGAAAAAAAAAATTCATTCCTTCACTTTCTACCATTTTTGTCCTAATCAAAATGAGCCTTATAGAAAATAAACAAGAAAATACTACATATAATTATCTTTGTCTTTTTTTTTCTTTTTCTTTTCTGTTTTTTTTTTGGGATTTTGATCAGCAAAAAGAAGGAGCTTTATTGATGAACAATCGTAAAACCTTTTATTAATTATCTTTATCTTTACAAGGGGAACTAGAACCTTTTGAATTAATACTACTATAAAAATAAAAAAATTGATCTCAATAATAATAGTCTAGAAGCATTAGAAAGGTGTTTTTATAATATAGCAAAACCTAAGAGGCAAGAATACAAAAAAAAAAAAAAACTGAAAGAGTCAAGATTATAAATAGTGAAAACCCAAAGAGAACAAAATAGAAAGTTTAAGGACGAAATTGAAAATATTAAAATTTAAAAGGATCAAAGTGACAAAAACTACATACTTGAAGGACCATTGGAGTAATTTTTTTGGCTTTTGGCCTCTGGCCATCTGTCCCATTCTATTGTTTTATTGAATTAATAAAATAATATTTTACTTTTGCCAATCCAAAAAGAAAAAGACCATTGGAGTATTTTATCCAATTAAAAATTTTGATGACCAAATCACAAGAAAGGCATACAGATATATTTTATCCTAAAAATATAAAAATATTAATTAAACTTCTTTTTCAAATTCAATAAGATTCTCATACAAAAGAAAATCTTAGATTCATTATAATTTTACACACCTAACAAGGGTCCAAGTGCTTTGTAACTTTCCTCCATCTCATCAATTGCATGATCATGCGCTTCTTCTCTAGTGGGTGAAGGTATATCTTCTGGATCCCTTCTAGGTTTAACCCACCTTCCATGATCATTGCATACTATACCCTTGTTTTCCAGTTGGTACCAACATGGAGGAATCCTAAGCTCATCCACTATCATGTCACATGCCTTGTTTACCAAGGCAACATCTCTTCTAGCATTTGAGCGAAACGTCGAGCTTGTACTCATGAATCCATCAACAAGATGAAGGTATGTCTTTAGCATATGAAACCCTAGCACATTGAACCCACCACGCTTAAGATAAGGTGAAGAACGCGCATCTAACTTCAATTCTGCTCCAACATGTGTGTATACCCAATCTAGTGTACTAGTGAAATCATCAAGCATTTGTAAACTTTCATTGAAAACAATCCCTGGCATGCGAGGGACTAGGTCTTGCTTTACAACCACTCGTAGTGTTTTAATGCCCATTTGATATATTTCGTCCCTGAAGGCAATGTTGACAACTCTAGGTGCTCCAAATGATATGACACTAATGGGAAGGTTAGTGATAGAGGTTACAGCCTCATAGGCATTGAGTAGAGCCAATGCACCTCCTAAGCTATGTCCAGTGATTGTGAGGCTCACTTGTTCACCTCTTGTCTTGTGAAATTTCACTAGGCTTTTCACTTCTTTCATGACTTACTCTGAGGCACTGGACTTGTTATACCTAGTAACATCACTCTTAGATGTGTAAATGCTTAGAAACCCATATTCCACTTTAGCTTCCCCCTTTCCCTATTGGCTCTAGCTTCCTCTGTAGATCCTCGTACCACTCAGATGGTGCCACCGTACCACGCCGCGCTACGACTATATCCCTCCTCCATAGTTGCCTTGTCTCTTCATCATCACTCACTGCCACAAACCCCATCCAGTTGGAGTCCTTACTTCATGTTTGATATAGGACTGATCGCTCAAGCCACCGTGGCACATCCATATGTGACATGGCATAAATGTACTTGCTCACCTTGTAACCGTGCTTGGTAAGCCCTAACTTGTCAAAGATTTTATCACGATTGTATCTACAACTACCATAATACTCTGAGAAAGAGTCAAAGTCAAAGGCATCATAAGTCGCTTGTGCAAATTCACCGTATTTGACAATCTCTGGTCGTAGCCAAGGGTGAAGTGGGTTCAAAAGATTGTCCCAGTCACAAAAACCTTGTTTTTCATGCCACTTATCGGATATATCTTCCTTCGGAGACATAGCTGGAGTGTTGTGCCTCTCCTCATGGTCAAAATGGACGTTCCAAATGGAGTTGTGAACATGTTTTTGGGTAGGTGGTTCAATATGGAGGTGGAAGATGTTTGAGAGAGATTCAGCTAGGCGGATCGACCGGTTCGAAGTCTTGGGATTGGGTTGAGTGTCAATTGTTAGTTGATGATGGGCATGGATTTTGGGAAGTTGGTTGGTGGTGGTGCTGGGGCGTTGAGCTGTCGGGATGCGGTGGTGGAAGGTGGAGGAAATTGCTTCCATGGTGGTGGTCTAAATCCCAAACAGGTCACTACTTGAAGGTGCTTGAGACTTTTGTTTGATCACTTTTAAGGTTTGAGAGAATTGAGGAGAGATGAGTTTATATTGGTGTGAGTACGAAGTAGATGAAATTTGTCCCATCAAAAATAAAATAAAATAAAAAATAGATGAAATTTGAATTTTGACTTCAAATACTTGGTTTAAAGTTTCAACATAGCGTGTTTTGGTAGTCAAATTCTCGTGGGTCAAGAAACCTTCCATGTTGAACCAGGTTTTGATTTGGCCATATCTCTTGAGAAAATTTCCCAATATGCCACTTTGATAGTTCATTAATTATTCATTTATTATGTAATTAATATGGATAATGAATGAATGAATTATTGATAACTGTGGAGAAATGGTTTGGAAATACTCTTTAGATCCTGGGAGGTGCTATAAATCCTCAGCTAGTCACCTGAAAAGAAAATGAATGCTCCGGTCGGGGGTGCCAGAATTAGCACTCCGACGGACAAGTCAGTGTATATTCTCTAGATAGTTTGAGTTTTAAGTTAAGCTTGTTAAAAATCACATACCTCTTTCTGGCTGATGTTCTTCTATTTATATCTTTCTTTTCTTGGGCCTCAGGATTGGGCCCATTACATATTCGGCATTCGGCCTCTCTCGAAGCAAACAGTCTTTTATTCGGCCCCTCGCTCTTTGGCCTAGTAGATGTATTAATCTTATCGTACAAGATGATGCCGAGTACTTTGACTCCCTTAGTTCAACTGTTCGGCCTCTTCACGACTCCCATTATTCGGCCCCCACAATTGCCCCCCAAGCATTTCACTAACGATAGTTGGCTAGAGTGTTTGGTTTTGAACCCGAAGAGTCAGAGCTGAAATTCAGCGGTTGATCTTATTCCAATGCAGATGTCTGAGTGCACGTTTCTCAGTTATCATTTCAACTTCCCGCCCCTTCATACACCTCTGTTTATTGCAATTTAAAATTTTGACGTCCTTTTAAATACATATTCTCAGACGCTCGTTGTTGTACTGTCTGTCGAATTATCTTCTGCAACTTCCTTTCCTACACTGTCCTCTTCTTCTCTTGTAAGTTCTCTCCCCCTCTGCTTTGAATCTTTTTCCCTATTTTGTTTTTGTCCTAGCATATTCCTATAGACTGTAGAAAATGGCGAAACATTTAAAAGATCTCCTCTCTTTGGATTGAATTTTTGGTTTTCGACGCCATTTCTCCATTCCTGATGATGTCCGTCTGTTGTTCGTGACGGACGACACCCTTGATATGGAGAGGGCTGATGAAACCACGATTGTCTTCCCTCTCCTGTCAATCGCAGAGGGTGGAGTCCGTTTCCTCCTTCACCCATTCCTCAGGGCCGTGCTTCACCATTGGGGTTTAATCCCTTCCCAGCCCAATGTCAATTTTTTTAGAATCATAATGGGAGTTATAGAGATGAACCATTGCCTTAGGATTAACCTCGGCATTCCAGCTATCCAGCATTGTTATGCCTTGGCTAAGTCTTCTGGTTGGCATGGGCGCTACTTCCTTAGGGCCAAGGACACCGACCATCAACTAGTGACTATGCTTTCCAGCTCTGGGAAGCGAGTTGATGATGTTATGGTCGTTGTCCAAGGTAACTGGGAATTTGGCGAAGGGGAGTTGATGATGTTATGGGGGCCGGGATGTGATTGAATTGCATGCACAGCCGGGGCTGTTGGCAGGCTGTATATCATATGGATGATGCGGAGCGGAAGTGAATCCTGCCGAAGGGCAATGGTTTTGGTCGCATTCCTCCGAACGTATTGCGGGAGACAACCGTCCTGTACCAACTCCTCAAGGTGATCTTTCAAAGCATAGCAACTGTCAGGGTCTTGGTATCAGGCTCGAGATCGTCGACCACCTGCCCTCGGAGGTCGTTCCGGATCTTGGCGCACTGCTTGCTTGGACTTCGTTACTTCCAAGGCCAGATCTCGACGAAGAGGTTCGTTCTCAGCGATCATGTTCTCCAACCTCTATTCATTTTGCCTTGCCTGTTCTATGATCGTTTGCAGTGTCTCTTGCGTTGAAGTTGAAGGTGAACAGAAGTTCGAGGTGCGTCTTGCGGCAATGGTTTTCGGTCCAAGCGTGTTTGCTGGAGCGAGGTCGTTTCTCTGTGCGGTCTCGTCAGTGACTATCAGAGGGTCTTCAGTTACGCCTGCCATGAATGTATTTGAGTATTCCCACAGACGGCGCCAATTGTGGAGAAGTGGTTTGGAAATACTCTTCAGATCCTAGGAGGCGCTCTAGATCCTTAGCTAGTCACCTAAAAAGAAAATGAATGCTCCGGTCGGAGGTGTCGGAATTAGCACTCCGACAGACAAGTCAGTGTATATTCTCTAGATAGTTTGAGTTTTAAGTTAAGCTTGTTAAAAATCACATACCTCTTTCTGGCTGATGTTCTTCTATTTATATCTTTCTTTTCTTGGGCCTCAGGATTGGGCCCATTACATATTCGGTATTCGGCCTCTCTCGAAGCAAACAGTCTTTTATTTGGCCCCTCGCTCTTTGGCCGAGTAGATGTATTAATCTGATCGTACAAGATGATGCCGAGTACTTCGACTCCCTTAGTTCAACTGTTCGGCCTCTTCACGACTCCCATTATTCGGCCCCCACAATAACAAAAAAAAAAAAAAGTGTTATGTGAATTAAAATTTTGAAAGAACAAATGTAATTATGTCTTACTTGTAAAGTGCATTTCAATTTATATAATGAATGAATTATTGATAACCAAAAAAGTAAAGTGCTACATGAATTAAAATTTTAAAAGAACAAATGTAATTATGTCTTACTTGTAAAGTGCAAATAACTTTTTCTAAACCTCTAATGAGATTAGTGTAATTTACCCAAAATTTTATATGACATGGCATTTTATGAATTTTTTTTAAATTTAAATCAAGACACCCATCATTGTGATTTGTAAAAATATTACTATCATATAATTTTGTATGAGTTTTATGAACAAAAAAATTAGATTTATAAACCATTTTTTTATTAAATATTTGACTTTCAGAAAACATTTGGACTTAAGAAACAAATAAAAAAAATATACGTATATGGAATAAGACAAATGCTAAAAAATACTTCTAAATATTCAAGATAAATATCAAAAATAAAAATAAAAATTAATAGCTCATATCTATTAGATTAAGTTCGTTGCTTTGGAATTTGAAATTTTTTTAAGATCGAGCTTGGGATGATTAAATTAGGCCCAATGTTAGGCCAAGCCAGGCTTAGAATGCAGCATATTCTCTTACTATATAATACAAGTCTGACTCGAGATTTATCCACCCCTAGTTTAAATTGAAAGGATGGGATTTCTTTCTTTTCCATTAATTGGATTGGAAGATCTAGTTGAATGTGGTTTGCTTCGGACCTTTTTTGATGATTCAAATCATCGATTTTATTATTTAGATTAGAAGTGTCAATCAACTTAGTACAACCTGCAATTAGGTTGAAAATAAAAGTTAATTTAGACATATATTCTAGGTCTTGATTTGCATGGTTTTAGACAATCACTTTCAGAGGAAAAAAATAGCATAGTTGTAGACTTTTACCAAAGAAATTCTTTGCGAGTTCACATTTAGTTCGGTTTATTTTTCTGTGAAATACTTTTTTAACAACATTTTATTTATTTTCTATTATTTGATTGGTTAAAAAGTAAGTAACTTATTTACATCATAAAGTGTAAAATAATTTACGTTTAAAAATTTTGTAATTTTTTTTCTCGTCATAGTTGATACTATTTTTTTCTTTCCCTCCATAAATTTCTATCCAAATAAACGATCCAAACACAGTCTAAAGAAAAAACAAAAAATAAATAAAGTATAAACACTACAAGAAATGTCACTTTTGGCTACCAAAATATTGGTCGCCAAAAGTCCAATATTTAGTCGCTGAAACGATTTAGCGACTAAAACATTTTGTCGCCAAGCTCGTCGCCTTTACCCTGTCGGCGATAGTTTTGGCGACAAAACTTTGTTTGGTCGCCGAAAGGGACTACATTTGGCTACTAAATTTAGTTTAGTCAGCAAATGTTATGTTTCCGCCACTAAAACCTTTAGTCGCCGAATGAGACTTTTTGGCTACTAAGTTTTTGTGGTTGGGGAAGGTGTCACCTTTTGCTACTAAATAATTAGTAGCCGAAAGTACACATTTGGCTACGAAACTGTATTTAGTCGGCAAAAGGTGCATTCGGTGACTAAAGTGTTAGCCACTAAAAGTGCATTGGGTTATGTTTTTGCTACTAAATTCTTAGTCACCAAAACATTTGATTACGTATTTAGCTACCAAAATATTTGGTGCCCAAATACTTTAACGTGTTTTTTTTTTATTTTTTATTTTTCTAAACAACCTGTATCCATTATTAATACAACCTGTACCCTGTATAAACAATATAATCCATCAACGCTAAATATGTTATCAAGCATTCAACAACGTGCACACATTTTAGTTCCAACCATCCAAAAAATTAATATTGAACGTCCAATTATATATATATTACAAATTCCATAAGAACCAAGTTTAATCCAACGTCAATAATTTAATTTCATACATAATACAGGAATAACCAACTACTCCCACTACACATTTTAGTTCCAACCATCCAAAAATAAGTACTAATAAGTACAAGATGTCGTCCTGGCATCACTATAAGCTCCCATTGTTCGAGTCCTTCCATAAAACCCTTCGATTGGAAGGGGCCAACTACTCCCACTCGCCCATCCCCTTCGTCCACTGTTGCTGGCACCTGCAGAACCATTGCATGAATGTGAAATCAAGTGCATGTCTAATAAAAATATAGAAATACATATTCATAGTGTCGTCGATCCAATTACACAATGTAAAATTACTACACAAGAAAAAAATAAAAGACGTGCTTACCTGCAGTACCATGGAAGTTGAACCCATCATCCCAAGATTGTTTTCTGGGTGGAGCAAGCAGACAACAGAGTGCATCAGCCAGAATGTAACCAACACGCACAACAAAAAACTGCCACTATAAACAACTAGGCATGTTCTTGATCATAAAAGCAAGCAAGGACTTATATGGAGCAATCATATCCCAAACACAAGCATGCAGACACCAATATGTTTCTGAAATATAACACTAATCAATGAGAGTGTTCAACAGGCTAAGAGGATCAATTGAAGATACATTATTACTTCGAAAGATATATACCTTGCGGTGATGTAGAACAAAAACTTCACACAGAATTCTAGGAGATTTTCCCACATTATGCATGTAATAGTTGATAAATCTCAACCTGTGCATTCTCTTTTCTATATAAAAGACTCCTACACCATATACTTCATTTTTGGCAAGTACATTAATTTTGAACTCTTAAAATATATATTACAATTAATATTATGACTCACAGGGTATACAAACATCAAGCAAAACTGGTAAGTTCTTTGGAACAATTTCATCCAGTCAGAAAGAGGGAATAACGAAAGACCTCCTCCACTATGGAACAATTTCCAACATATCAATACCCACAAAAAGTTGCACACATCTTGTTCGAACAACAACAAAGGTATGATTGTGGGGGAATACAGAATGATGTAATTATCGACCAAGGCAATTTAAAGATGTTAACATGTAAAAGCAAAAAGAATACTAGAGGGCAATGCAGTAATATGGAATTGCATCCAGCCATATAATGAGACATAGAAACCTAATGACAATAGCAAAGGACCTAACTGTGGTTCGTGTTTGATAAGTACTTGTAGATAGTGATGTAATCTTACCCTCTTTGCTGAATTCAGTCTCTCAAGACTATTGAACAAAGAATGATTGATACCATGAGAGAGGTTAGTGTCATCATTGATACAAAGAAGCAAAAACTTTTGAGCAAAACCATATGAATACAAAGTGTAAACAAAACAAAAATAGTATAAACATTACACCAGTAAGGAGGGGTATTTTAACTTGATGAGAATAAGTGTTTGAGGGGTATTTTAACTTGATAAGAAATTGACTTGAAATATATCCAAGAAGTGACTGAAATGCTACAAGCCTACAGCAAAAATCTTTAAGCCTGTAGTTTACCCTGGACCCCATTACTTCCTTTTAGATATCATGCCAGCTCTTTTCACATTGCTTGAATAGCTTTCTCAGCTCATGTAGATTACATCTATGCGCTCAATTTTACCTTAAGGCCCTACTTTAGACAATTTCTATGTTCGCTGCTGGTTTCATTGGCTCGCCCTCTTATCAAGTATCTAATAATGAATAAACCTTCATTTTTAATTCTTGGAAGATTACATTAATCTCAATCTTACATTAAATCCTAATCAAAATAATGCGTTTCTTAACCTAGAAAATATGCACATCTGAAATAATGCATTTTCTTAACGTGAAAAGTACCTTTGTATTGATTCACTACATACACTAGTAGAGCAACGATCCTCATAAAGTGGGCAAAACAGTTTGTCAAGATTTGGCATAAAGTGGGTGAGGTGTGTAAAATTTTCCAACACTTGCTATGAAATATGAAAATGCTCTCCACGAGGAAGAAATTCTGCACATTATGAAAGTAGTGATAAGGAATGGAAACATCTATATAATTGATTCATTCAACCAATTTAATTTACCTCTGAGAATTGCAAAATTATCTGGGATAGCCTAAGGACCTTAAACCATCAATATGATAAGATAGCAACTCAAGCAGCTCCAGCAGAAAGGTACTAATATTGGTCAATAATCACAACTGAGAGTAGAATTCTCCAGTAAAATATTGGGGAGATACCTATTTGGTAGAATTTTCTCATAAGAACATATTGCAAACTTGAAGGTATGTTTAACTATAGATCACAGCAACAACCTTGTTGAAGGAAAAAAGTTGGCAATCAAATCATTTCCAAAGGCCAAAGTACTAGGAAATTATTAGTTTCATGCCATCAGTTACTTATTGGATTCATACCTTTGTTTAATTTATTCATCATTTTGTATTTGGAATCAGGAAATTAATTTACTGTAGCAAGTTGGGGTATTAGTGTCATGACATGTTTGCAGTTATTATTCATGTGATGTTATTGTTCATGTAACTGTGGTGTCATAAAGTTTACCTTACTAACATGCTATTGTAGCAGGTTATGTTTGTCTTTAAGTTTTTTTCTTAATATTTTATTTGAAGTGTTGGGATTTGTTTGAAAGAATCGTTTCTTGTTGGGGGTTTAAAGTCTGATAGAAGTGGTTTTATGGTCTGTTTTAGAGTTGGTGAATACTGAGCTGAGAAGTTACAGCCTTTTTGCTATGTTTGTGAGACAATGGTTATTTTGTTTCTTTCTTCTTTCTATTTGCCTCTCTTCTTGTTCTTCTTTCTATTCTTTGAGTTTCTTTACAACAAATGATGCTTTATGGCACTCTTTAAACTAACATGACTATAATTTTTGTGGTCTTAAAGAGCCATTGCATAGGCTTAAGAACAGTTCTGTTGTCATTTTTGGTTTTTGTTGACACCTTGTTGTGTAACATATTCTTCCTCTTTGTTGGCCTTTTATTTTCTTTTATAAGATTTTCTCTGCTGTATTTGGGTTGCATTTGTCTGATGCCCCTTTTATAAAAAAATCTTTCTTACTAATAAGAAAACACCCCATTTAACTGTTCGCAACTGTCCCTGATCTGTTCTGTTGCAAACTACCCTATTCTTCTTCAAAGTGTTGAAACTTTTAAAGATCCTGCACATGTCCTTCAATGAAACAGCTTTGCAAAAGAAGCTATGTTACATAATTCTTTTGTGAATCAAGAATAACCAACTTCTAATCAAAAGTATAACATAAAGATTTCCAGAGCAATAAGATAAACTAGCTTAAATAATGAATGCAAGATGCTAGTGAACACTATTTGTAATAAAGATTGCGCAACTTACTGTTTTAATTTGGTAGCAAGAGCATCCATTTGCATATATTTTTCAGATTCATAATACTAAACTAACAGAACAAATTTGGAGACTCCATATATGATAATTCATTCATGATTAAATATATCAATTCATACACAGAAAAATTTAAAATTCAAAGGCAACAGAATCGAGATCATAATACCTTAAAATGAACTTTGAGATTGGAGTCCCTGGCTTTGCAGGCTACAAAAAAACAAAGTAAGAAGAATTTCTTTGTTACAGCTCGAAAAACAAATTGAGAGAGAGAGAGAGAGAGAGAGGTCACCATGATTCAGTATAAACAAATGCTGAATAAAGCACGCTGAAGAGAGCCACCAAACAAGTTTGCAAACCCTGCAAGTACAATGAGACTATGAGGTACAGCAATCAAAATGAGAAGAAAATTTGAGATAAACAAACCCATTAGGGCAAGAATCAGAAAGAGAGAGAGAGAGAAAGAATATAAAACTGAATCGAAATTAAACTGAATCAAGAATAAAAAAACCCTAGAGCAACAATCAGAAAGGGGGAAATAGAGGAAGGGAGATAGAGACACAGAGACACAGCTCGATCGAAAGAGAGAGCAAGAGAGTGAGCGCGTAGAGAGAGAGAGAGAGAGAGTGAGAGAGAAAGAGAGAGAACCTGTGCTTTGCAGCAATGGCGATGGCGATCTGCAGAGGTGGCGGCGGCGGCGGTGATCTGTGGCAGTGGCCGTTGCCATTTGAGGCGGTGGCGGTGGTCTGTGGTCATGTGAAGTGGGGTGAGGTTTGGTGTGGTGAAGGAGAATAAACAGAGAACATGAGCGAATGTTATATATATTTATATATATTACACCATTAGCGACTAAAACTTTTTAGTCGCCAATTAATTTTTCAAATCCCTCTAAAATTTAAAATATCTCCCTCCAAATATTTTAATTTTTGGGCGACTAAAATTTCTTTTTGTCGCTAAAAATATGTTTTTGGTGACCAAACTTTTGGTCGCCAAAGATAAAAATTAATTTTTTATTTTGCATTTGCCGACTAAAGGTTTTAGTAGACAAATCTATACCTACGGCGACTAAAAGGTAAAAATTAATTTTTTATTTTACATTTGCCGACTAAAGGTTTTAGTAGCCAAATCTATACCTATGGCGACTAAAATTATTTTTCATCGCTGAAAATCAACTTTTGGCAACTAAAATTTTAGTCACCAAAAGGTAAAAATTAATTTTTTATTTTACATTGCCGACTAAAGGTTTTAGTAGCCAAATCTATACCTACGGTGACTAAATTTACTTTTTGTCGCCAATTTCTGGCATTTTTGCCGACTAAATTTCTTTTAGTCGCCAATTGTGATATTTTTAGCTACTAAATTTTTTTTAGTCGTCAATAATCAATATTCCCCGACTAAAAAAAATTAGTAGCTAAATATTTGACTTTTGCCGACGAATTTTATTTTTGGTAGCCAATTCCGTAACTTTTGGCGACTAGATTTTTTTTAGTCGCCAAAAATAGTCGCCGAAAATGTATTTTCTTGTAGTGAAAGTTGTGTGTGAATATCCCATTGTATAGTCAACCAAAATTTAAAAGGCAAATTTATTTTATGAAGAATTTTTTGTTTTCCTCCTTAAGTTCTTTCATAAATCAAAATGCACTTTTCTGGGATATTTTAGGGAAGGATGCATTCTTAATACAAATTTCATGATTTGGGTATGAAATTATTCCTCATAAAGTTGGAGAGCAATGGAATAATAAAAGTTCCACTTCCCTTGGACAACAAGAACAATTGAATGCAAATTATATATTAGAGAATCGAAAAGATACTTCAAGCACTCCACTATCTGAATCGATCCATGTTCATCAAAGTTGACTAACTTCCAAAAATAAATAAATAAAATAAAATACTATTGAAAATATCGTGAAAATAAAATACATGTAGATTCAATTCAATGAGCAACACCCAAAATAAATAAAGTTTACACGTTTCATTTGCAGGATAGTCAAGCTATGTGATTTCATTTTTGCAAACCAATAGACTATCTTAGTACTAATATAGGCAAAATGAAAATTTTCACATTTCAGAAACACATACATCATATATATGTTAAAAAAAAAAAAAAAATACATACTCCCTAATTGTGCTAATTACCAACAAACAATTTAAGTACCAGTCAAATTTACATGCTTCAAAGTTACAATAAACACCATGAAACAAGTGGGAAAAACACAAACAAATATAATCTACATCAAACAAACGATGATGACCTTGAAACCCCATGAGATAACGCGTCTTCAAACTCTTCTTCGTCAGCCTTGCCAGCGCTCAAGCTCGGTGGAATGAAAGATCTGAAGATTACTTCCATGTTTGGCGTTTCCTTCAATTCGCGGCAAGCAATTTCAAGAGCGGTGGATTGGAAGAATCGGTAGAATTTCTTGTTACAAACGATGGCGAAGATCAGGGAGAGTATTGGAAGAGGGATCAACAATGGAGCGTAGATGAACTTCTTTATTCCAAAGTAACCAGCCATTAATACTTGGTATAACAATAAAGATGCCATGATGCACACGTTTATGTGCGGCCACATCCTCCCATAGCTCTCATACGAAGGAACATAGACTTTGAGTACCTATAATAGAGGTGGAGAGAATAACAAAAAATAAGCAAACATGCATGAATATGAGGGGAGATTTATAGGGAAAAAAAAAAGTGAAAGATTTGTTGCAACAAAAGCCATTCTTAAGTGTTCAAATGCATATTTACTGTTTTTTTTTTATAAATAATAATAATAATAACTCACAAATTTTGACAATATAAAAAAAATTAAAATATAGCAACCCTAATGCACGAGGGCTTCCACTCAAAAGCAAGATCTGAACAGGGATATACATGCAACCTTAAAGATCAATTATTTTTTTAAATAATAAATAAATAAAAAGAGAAACCTAATGCACTAGGTTCCTGCTAAAACAAAATATGGAAGAGGACAAGTGCACACAACCTAATACACTAGTTATTATCTCAAATCATAGCAATTAACCCAACAAAGATTTCAAAAGAAGCAAACTTTGAAACAAAATATGGGCGCATTCAAAAAAAAAAGAAAGGAAAAAATATCATCTAGTGCATTTTTTGTTTATCATTTTGATTTCGATGTCAACATAGAAACAACATAGGAACAAATTCAAAAGCCATTTTGTCAATGATATTGAATAGAGCTCTAGAAGTTCGAAATAGTTGGTGGACTTGCCTGATTTCGAAGGACAAGCCAACCAAGGGCAAAGTATAGCGCACCAGAAGGAATGATGATAGGAGCGATGACAGAGTAGCAAAGGACAATTGTGACAACCAGCAAATCACCAGGTACCCTAGTTGCAAGCCCAAGATCTCCAGGAGCCCAAGCTTCTTTCCGCTCAGCTTCAGTCTTGCAAAGGTACTTCCTCTTAAGATGGTAAATGATAAAAGGAACTATTTGGGATAGTTCCAGCCCATAGCCAACAAAGAACCTGAGAGATTAATAAAATTATGAGATTAAATTGACCAAACATTTAAGCAATTAAGCAAACTTCATAGTCAAACCAAATTTCGAAAACTCATACAACTCAACTTCAAAATTAAATTGACCCAAGAAAATTAATAAGTCAATTGACGTGAAGAGAGAGAATTTTCATGATTCCATTCCACACCTAAACTGGTTACAAGATATTCTGTATATATACATGAATAACAGATTTGTATCTGTTTGTAACTAACTGACAGGTCATAACAAACTTACTCAAGAATCTAACTAACAGAAACAGAACTAACTAACAGAACTGGTGCTACATGCCCGTGAGTCAGTTGATTGAGCAGTACATGACTGAGGCTGCACCTGCACCTGCACCTGCACCTGAGGCTGCACCTGCACTGGTGCATTATCAGCCCCCCTCAAGCTATTGGGGCAAGGAAGAACCAAGAGCTTGTCTTTGAGATATTGAAAATGAGAAGCAGAGAGAGGCTTTGTAAACACATCTGCAATTTGATCAGCAGAAGGGACATATCGAAGATCAAGCTGTTTAGCTACCACCTTTTCACGCACAAAATGACAATCGATTTCGATATGTTTGGAGCAAGAATGGAAGACAGGGTTAGAAGCAAGGGCCATAGCAGAGAGGTTGTCACACAACAAAATAGGAACTGAAAGAGCAGGAAGACACATATCTTGTAACAGCTGCTGTAACCAAGTGAGCTCAGCAGCAGCATGAGCTAAGGACCTGTACTCAGCTTCAGTGGATGACCTGGAAACAGTGGGCTGTTTCTTGGCAGACCAGGAGATTAAATTGGGGCCAAGATAGACACAGTACCCAGAAGTGGATCTTCTATCCACAGAATCATCGGCCCAATTTGAATCAGAAAAAGCATGAAGTGCAAAAGGACCAGAAGAAAAATGCAAGCCGTGAGAAAGAGTGCCTTTGACATATCAAAGCAATCGTTTTACATCCTGAAAATGAGCATTAGTAGGAGAGTGCATATGTTGACATGCCATATTAACAGCTAAAGCCAAATCAGGACGAGTAATAATAAGGTATTGGAGACCACCTACAATGGTTCTGTAGAAAGAAGGCTGAGAAAAAGGAAGGGAATCTGTGGGTGAAGTAGAAGATTTGACAGCCAAAGGAGTAGAACAGGGTTTACAGTCACTAAGACCAGCTTTAAGTAACAGATCAGCAGCATACTTTTCTTGAGACAAAAAATAACCACTAGCTTGAGCATGAATAGAAATATCCAAGAAATAAGACACAGAGCCAAGATCTTTCATAGAAAAAGAATGATGCATTTGAGTAAGCAGATGAGTAATAAGAGTAGGATCACTGCCAGTCACTAAAATATCATTAACATATACCAAAAGAATAGTAAGGCTGGTAGGAGTTTTCTTGACAAATAATGATGGATCAGAATGGCAAGTATGAAAACCTTCAGCCACCAAGAAAGAGGAGAAAGTGGAGTACCACGCTCGAGGAGCTTGTTTAAGGCCATAGAGAGCCTTTTTGAGTTTACACACTTGAGTAGAATTCTGAATAAAACCAGGAGGCTGCACCATATAAACCTCTTCTTCTAAGGTGCCATGAAGGAATGCATTTGATATGTCCAATTGCTTGATAGGCTAATCAAAATGAAGAGCCAAACACAAAAGAATACGAATAGTAGGTTGTTTGGCGACAGGACTGAATGTTTCATGAAAATCAACCCCTTCTTGTTGCAAATATCCTTTGGCAACTAATCTTGCTTTATACTGAGCAATAGTGCCATCTGAATTCCGTTTAATGCGAAATACCCACTTGCAGCCAGTAGCCACCTTATTAGAGGGAAGTGTAACCAACTCCCAAGTGCCTTGATGTTAAAGGGCTTTAAATTCTTCTGCCATGGCAACAACCCAAACTGAGGACTGAAGAGCCTCAGTGACAGAATGAGGTTCAGTTTGAAGAAGAGAAGAACTGGTAGTGAGACAAAGAGGATGTCTAGATTTAGATCTAGTAATCATGGGATGTCTAGAAGCAGGAGGATGTGGCAGAGGTAAATCAACAGTGAGAGATGTAATAGGAATAGCAGGAGAGGTAAGGAGAGAACACAGATTTTCAGGAGAGGAAGAAGATGACTGAGATGAAGAAGAGGACAATGAGGAAGAAGAAGACTGTGCTAAAGAAGAGGGCTGAGATGAAATCTGAAAGGACTGAACTGAGGTAGGAGCTGAAGAAGGGACAGTAGAAGAACCCCAGAAAAAGGATGTAAGATGAGAAACTGGAGAAGAAGAAGATGGAGCAGCAGAAAAATTAGAAGAAAAAGGAAAACAATGTTCATTAAAGAGCACATGTCGAGAAACATAGATTTTGCCAGTGAGAGGATCAAGACAGCGATAACCTTTCATAGTAGGATGATATCCCAAGAAAACACAAGCCACAAATTTTGGTTGAAGTTTGTGAGAAGTGTATGGTTTGAGCCATGGAAAACATTGACAGCCAAAAACTCTAAAAAAGGAGAAATCAGGAATGGAATGAAACAGAACTTCATAAGGAGATTTGTTGTGAAGGACACTACTAGGCATGCAATTTATAAGAAAGACAGCTGCAGCTATGGCATCAAACCAATAAAGTAAAGGAACAGAAGAATGATGGAGTAAAGTGATAGCTTTCTCACTAATGTGCCTATGTTTTCTTTTAGAAACCCCATTTTGAGCTTGAGTATATGGACAACTAGTTTGATGAATAATGCCTTGAGTTTGCAAAAATGAATCAAACTTGTGATTAACAAATTCAGTGCCACAATCAGTTCGAAAAATTTTGAGAGTAGTATTAAACTGATTTTCAGCATAGGCTTTGAAAGCTAAAAATTTATCAAAGACTTCACTCTTGTAGCTCAGAGGATAAATCCAGGTAAATCTACTGAAATCATCTACAAACAACACATAAAATTTGAAAAAAGTATTAGCAGAGTGAAAGGGATCCCAAACATCACTATGGATTAAGGAAAAAGGACAATCAACCGAAGTACTAGACAGTTTGTAAGGTAATCTATGCATCTAGACACCTGACAATCAGTACAAGGCAACACATTATTTACAGAAATTTTATTTGGTAAGTGCATAGCTAAATGTTGCAACTTCTGTGATGAAGGATGGCCAAGCCTTTGGTGCCAAAGTAGATCAGACACTGAAGATGTAGTAGATTGATGAGCCTGTGCAATAGGAGTAAAGGATGACAGAGAAGATGAAGGAGAAAACTGGTAGAGACCATTGACATGAGTGCCTTTATGTAGGATCTGGTGCGTGTGCTTGTCCTGAATTACAAATGTGTCAGCATCAAAGATAACAACACAGTTATGATCCTTGGTTAGTGGATGTACATAAAGTAAATTAGTAGAAATGGAAGGAACATGAAGAAGATTGGTAAGATGAAAACCATAGTGAGGAGTAGGTAGAAGACCAGTCCCAATGTGTTGGATAGGCAAGGAGGAACCATCACCAACTTGAACTTGGTCAGGACCTTGATAAGCATGATAGAGATGAAGATTAGACACATCATTAGTCAAATGATTTGTTGCTGCAGAGTCAAGATACCATGGAGGAGCAGAAGAATCTAATAAAGTGTGAGGAAAAACAGATGCATTATAGGCTCGAGGTGGAGCTTGGGAGGACGGATGATGAAGTGAAGAATTAGGTTGAAAAGTAGGATCCATTCGAAACCAGCAATCAAAAGCCAGATGTGATAGCTTGCCACAGATTTGACAACCAGAACCAGAGGAGTCATAAAAAGAATGTCTGCCTCTGCCTCCTCTAGTACCTCTGTATTGTGAACGACCTCCTCTATAATTGGTAAATCGTCCTCCTTTGGTACCTCTGTATTGAGATCGACCTCTCGAACTAGAAGAAAAACCTCGAGATGTTCCAAAATTAGAATGAGATTCAAGACTAGGATGTGAAGAAGATGATGAGAATGAAGATCCTGTTGTTGATGCATTGTAGGCCACATGGAGATCATGACCAGAGGAATGTTTGAGTTTATTTTCAATATGAATCGACTCTGAACATAATAGAGAACGCAGATTTTCCATCGAAACTGTTTCGGACCGAGTTCGAATAGAAGTTTTGAAAGAGTCATACTCTTCTGGTAAGCCATTCAATGTCAGAAGAACAAGGTCTTCATCATCAACTGGAGCAGAGGCCAAGGCTAACTGATCAGATATGATCTCGATTTGAGAAAGATAATCTTCGATTGAAGAAGATTTCTTACTGAGACTTTGAAGTTTGTTTTTCAACTGGTGTATGTGTGATCTGGAAACTAAAGTAAAGCGCTTCTCCAGAGCATGCCAAACTTCTTCAGCATGTTGAAGATGTAGAACAGAGGAATAGATGGAGGATGACAAAGTTGCAGTGAGACAACTGAGAAGGTGTGCATCAATCGTCTGCCATTGTTGATATGAAGGATTAGAGATTGATTTTCCATCAGAATCAAGAATATTTGAAGAAGGATAGGGATGTGATCCAATGATGTAACCAAGAAGACCTGTGGCTCGAAGCACGTTGTGCATTTAATTCTTCCATATCAAGTAGTTTGTGGAATCAAGCTTGACAATCACCAATAAATTGAAATTTGAAAGGAGTAAAGTGAGATTGGAAGGGAGGGAAGCAGAAGCATTGTCCTCCATTGATGGATCATAAATTGATCGCAAGAGCTTCAATGCTCTGATACCATGAAGAGAGAGAGAGAGAATTTTCATAATTCCATTCCACACCTAAACTGGTTACAAGATATTCTGTATATATACATGAATAACAGATTTGTATCTGTTTGTAACTAACTGACAGGTCATAACAAACTTACTCAAGAATCTAACTAACAGAAATAGAACTAACTAACAGAACTGGTGCTACATGCCCGTGAGTCAGTTGATTGAGCAGCACATGACTGAGGCTGCACTTGCACCTGCACTGGTACATTATCACGTAGCCATAATATTGAAAATGCTCATGAATGTCAATCCAATTATAACATGTAATTTGACATGCACGAAATTAATCCGTCAAAGCCATTTGTAAAAAGAACAAATTATGACAAGAAAGAAGATGAAAAGATGGCAGAGAAACAAAAAAAGAAATGTGATCTTACTTCAGGGCCACGTAGGTCAGGAAGAAAGTTACGTTAGCTGGAAGGCTTGTTGCTAGTAACATAAAAGCAGACTTTGGATCCTTCTCAATGCTCTTCAAGGACTCAAATAGGGTTCCACCAATTGTAACTCCAATAAAATGTTGAACACTGTGAAATAAAAGTATTTCCCTGAGGCAACCCTTTCTGCGTGAGATACTGAAGGAATTCCCTCAGCCTTGGATAGAAACATTAGAAAGTTCGGCAAAAATATGATAAGGGCAAGCTGATGTAAGTATGCTTCCAAGACTGTCTTAATTGTCACCATACTAACAACGGGTTTTAAAAACGGGAGAAGCTTCTCTAGATTGGCCAATGTCGTGAGCGCAGAAATGAACGCGATTGGAATCATGTAGAAAATTATGGTCAACGCAACAAAAACATAAACAACATGCTGTCTTATTTGCCTTTCATAAAAAGTTTTATGAAGGTTAGTCCATATCAGTTGGCGGGGCTCAGGAGCGTCCATGACGGTCCACTTGTCAACCATTTGAGCATGTAGACTCTGAGCTGCCGAAGCTGCAGTTAACCAGCTGTTAAAGAAGACCAAAGCCGATCCTTGTTGTTTCTCTCTGAGAGTGACCTTTTGTTCAGCTTCTAATTTTGGGATCAATTCATTAATTTTCTCATTGTAGTACTCTATGGAATCTATTTTTTTACCAGTGAGACCAAGACAACCGATTTTGTTTGTCGGTCGAATCCCTTCAGGTTTGCCATTTTTCTTTGACTCTGCATATATGGCTTCAGCGTGTGCAAGCTTCTTTTTGTACCCTTCCAACTCTTCCCAAATTTTGTTGACCTTAAAAAATCAAACAATAGGAGGTTGGTTTTTAATTTAATGGATTAGACCACCAATCATCAAACACAAAAATGTATGATAAAGCAAGACAGTAAATTATATGACTAAAAGTGTATGCACACTAATGTGTGCAGGAAGTCGTGGGTGAGAGTAGAGAGCGTGAGTCGTGTCTAGTGGATAGTAGTTAATGGTTTAGTGATTTCACTTTTTTGGTCCTTGGTAGTACCCTACTGCTAGGCAACATAAATATTTGTTGAAATATGGTATTGTCGTGGGTTTTTGGGAAGCAGATTGTGTAACAAATCGTTCATAACAAGTGAATTTGTATAATGTATAGATAAAAGCATCTTGTATACTTCGCAAAACAAAATTGAGTTTTGAGAAAAATCATACTGTGAGGAAAAGATGGAAAACAGTGAAAAAATAGCACAAAACAATCAAGTGTGAGGAACATTGATTAGATACCTCTTTGTTGTCTGTGACCACCATTGATCTGTAAAATGTATCCGGATAGATCGTTCGAAAATATGAATCAATCTGTTCCTTTCTAGTTTGACCTTCGGGTGGATGAGGGATGTCTCTGACAAGAATAGCAAATTTTTCAGCTCTCACTTCAGGAGAGATTAAAGCAGCAGCTCTCAAATCAGAAACGTGGTTGTATGCCTTCCACAAAAGGTAATATGCAACAAAACCCAATAGGTGGCTAATAGAAATGCCCAGAACCTCGAACTGCCTACTTGTAACCCACGAGGGAAAAATAAGAAAGAAACAAAAAAATAGGCCAGTAAAAAAAATTCAGTGATTTCATACTTGATAACACTAATCAAATTATAAATAAAACAAGATTCACAACTTGGATCAGTGGACCTACTATTCTAGAAAGGCAATTGATTATTACCTAAAAGAAAAGAAAGAATCGGCAGCAGAACAACCCCAGATAAAACCAATATCCCCAACACTGAAACAGATATGAAGAAAAAGAAAATTTATTAATGTATGCTTTTTGGCACAAGAAGATTGTACCACAAGGTCGTGTAATCAAATTGGATGGGAAATGCTCTCCCTTGACAATCTTAGGAAACCAAATTTAATTGTTCACAATCAAAACCAGAAGCAGTTTATAGGGGTCTAAAAATAAAAAATCTGAAACATTTACGCTGTGTTTGGTTGGGGGATTTGGAAAAGGAAAGGGAAAAGGTGTGTGAAACTAGGTGAAATGTAGGCATGTTTTATTCACATTTCACCTACCTTTTCCATTTCTCTTTCCAAATCCCTTCCCAAATCTCCCAACCAAACACAACATTAATAAAAAATAGAGCATTTTGAGAAAAGACAAGATAAATAAAAAAACTGAAACACTTAGGCAATTTTGGAATTAGATAAAGCATGATACAAATTCCCTTCTTGATTTACACCAAATAGGGGTCCTAGCTTTATATATTAGCGTAGATTTTGCTAAAAGAGTCTCTGAAAATATTCAACACAGAGAGAAACTTCTCTGTTTAACCATAACTCTATGAATTTTGTGTGAAATCATTATAATTTCTTCATTCTAGCAAAACAATAAAAGAGGAATGAAAGAAATAGAAAAGGCATGATCTTTTGCACTGGACTTAAAATGCTTTCACATTTATTCATTCATTTATCAATTAGGTTGTTTATCTCTTTCAAGATAGTATTATGGAATAATTTCTCTGTTCATTCTTCCCTTTTCCTTCTTATTTGCATTTTGTTGATGAGATTTTTTTATGTGAAATTTGTAGTCAAATTGCTAAATTAAGGTTAATTACTGAGAAAACAATAAAAAAATTATGATGAAATAATTAGAGTTTTAGACAAATTGGCCCTTGGCTCATAATGCAATTGACTCTCTAAAAAGTCAATTCGACCAAATTTCCCTTCGAAAAATGTTCAAAAGTACAAATAGGGTGGAAACTCCAAAATAAATAAGATACTATAATATTATTTTCTCATTAATATGAACAAACAAATTATTAACGATTCAGATAAAGTCCTCGTTTGACATGTGAGTTGGGTTTGGGTTATGACTAAAAATAATATAAAAAGACAAAATAGATTAAACAAATCAATAAGATAAAAAGTGTTTTGGAAAGTAAGTTAAAAACTAACTTTTTGACTTTTTAATTTAAATTTTTTTTTTGAATAACCGTGTAAAAATATAAAAAGTTGATGTAACCCAAAAGTCGTTAGAAGTCAAAATACTGCTTTTATCCTCTTTGCTAAAAGAATCCAAATTGTCACATCTAAACCTTTTTTTTCCTTTTCTTTTTTTTTTTTATACACAAAAAAAGGAATGTAACAAATGCAATATATCTTCAATCAATTATTTTATGTTTGATTTTATTCAAAATTTAAAAATAATGTATGGGTAAAATTTATAACTAAATTACGAAAAAATTTATTTGTAACGACATTTTTTTTACTTCTATATAAATACTTTAAAAAATAAACTTGAAAAAGGTAGTCAATATAATATTATACACTAAGTAAAAAAAATGTGGTTAGCAATTATGCTTACATAAATTTACTATAGTTTTAATTTTAATTTTTTTTTTTAAAAAAAAAAGAAGAAAAAAAAACATTTTAAAAGCATTTTATTTAGCTAGTACCAAATGGAATGTTCTTAGCAAAAAGGAAAGTTATAAAATTTTGTTGCAATTTTTCAAATGTCTATTGTTAAACATTCTATTATACTTGTTTGCTTGCTTGTTTTGGGAGTTTTGATTTTTGATATTTGCTCCACATTTATCGTATTGCTTTATTCGCCACGAGATGGTGCCCTACAACTGGTTCTTAGAGCACTTTGCCGGCACTCAACCAGCCACTGCAGATGAGGTTGCCCAGTACACCAGCGACTTCTTCATGTATCTTCTCAGTACTACCCTATTTGCGAACTGGGAAAATACCGTGGAGTTATACCTTCTAAGGGCACTGGTACGCCTTTCTCTAGTGGTGGAGTACGACTGGGGTGGTGCCGGCCTGGCCACATTATACTGCTACATAAGCTATGTCTCTCGCCGCAAGGGCAGATTCACTCGGCAACTACTGGAGGGTTTGGGAGGTATACCCTACACTCACTTTTCTGATATGATTTACATTCTGTTCACTGTTGCATTTCTTGTTTATCTGATCTATTTCTCCCATGTCTTCTGTTTGCAGCTTTGGGTCTACACATATTTCATTTCCCTGGATCCAGTCCCAGTGAGACCGATCGAGTTGTCAGTACCCCGCTCTGGGTACTACAACTCACGGTTCAAGCGACGCCGCCTTGTAGATCGAACGTTCTCGTACTTCCACCACTTCTTTGACACGATCACGGCGGACCAGGTAGCAAAATACCAGCCTTTAGCTATTACCTACTATAAGCATATTACACTGTTTCTCACACTACACGGCCACTCTCATGCTGTTGCATCTGTACCATATTGTCATTCTCATACTATACTGACTTTTGACATTGCACTGATTTCTCATATTGCGCTAACATTCTCAACTGCACTGATCTAACAATGCGCTGATATCTGACACTGTATTGATTTCTGAGACTACATTGATATCTGACACTGCACTGATTTTCTTAGGTTGACTAGCACCCTTGGGTGGGCATTCCCCAGGTGTCGAGGACGACCTACGCTGATGCATGGCATGCCTCTAGGATGAGGATTCTGTTCGAGGGCCCTTTTGGCCGAGCTTACTACTTAGGGGAGAGGTTTATCCGCCAGACGCGAGGCGTCGTTGCCCCCGACATTCCACATCCTCCTCCTCCTGGCATGAGGGTAGTGGACAATCTACAGGACGGTCCTCAAACTAACCTCTTGATGATAGGCGAGGACGGCGATCATCATCATGAGCCTAGCGACTTCACTACCTTCTTACACACTCGGGTGATGGCGCCTCTTACCCTAGGCGTGGCTCGAGTTGTACCGGAGGTTGCTGCTGTTGCTGCTGGTAATGCGCCTGTTGGAGGTGCCCCTGCCGTTGCTCCCATTCTTGGATTTCCTGTGATCTCCACTGAGATCGCGTACATGCGTCTGAATGGAGTGATCGAGTAGATCTCACTTGAGCACATCGAAAAGAAGGACCGTAGGCTTGTGTTTGCTCTTGGCGTCGAGTAGGTACACATTCTTTTATGCTAGTCTATACTGCACTTTAGCTTGTTTTCTGCCATTTCTATTCATTGTTCACTATTACTTTTGTCTACCTTTTCTCAGATTCTGTTCTTTTTGCAGATCCCTCTGGCGTACGATGATGACCTCCTTCGTACGATCGACCAACTCCTCCTCATGGTACGAAAGAGGCAGACTGCCTTAGTCACCCATAGGATCGAGGTACATTCTATCTACGATTTACTGTTGTTGCCATACTGTACACTTCTACTAATTCATATTGATATCTGTCCTCTTTTCAACTTGAGCCGGTGCTAGCAGTGCCTATAGGACCTTCCACAGCCAGTAGGCAGAGACAGGACAGAGGGAGGGGCCGCGGAGGAGCCAATCAGGGGAGAGGTCAAGTGAGGCAGCACTCGCCTTCTGAGGATTCTTTTGAAGGGTCGACGACCCCCGAGGACGAGGGAGAGGAGGTTGAATTACAGGCTAGTAGCCCCAGCGACGACAATGACGTACCTCTTCCGCAACCGAAGAGGAAGAGAGCTAGGATGGGCTACTGATGATGATGATGATTTTGTTTTAGTTTCTTCTTTGTTTTTTTGCTTTCGTTTTGCTATGTAGTTAAAGACTAGCTCCAGATAGACCTTTTGTTTTTGAAGACTTTTCTTTTGTTTTTTGCTTTGTTTTGTAAAACAATAATTTGGGTTGGACCCGCTAGTTTATAAAGGACAAGTTTTTGTTGAATGATCTCTTTGCACAATATGATGAATGGCATTTGCATGTGATGAATGGTGTAACCTTTGCATTGTAACCTTTACAATTGTGAATGCTTGTTTCTGAATTGATTCATGAATTGGATAATGGTTTACAACCGGTCAAAATGTAAAATACAACTCGATAATAGAAAAAAAAATAATAAAAACAACTCGAAAATGCTAAAAAAACACTTGGTACAAACAAAACAAAACTCAAAAGTACAGTTGTGGTCCACCCGAACAAAGGGCAGCTTTTGCTACAACTGCACTGAAATGGACCAGCACTAAGACCCAGCCAGGCTTCACTGATGCACAGCCAGCCATCACTGATGAACGGCCGGCCATCAGTGTGACGTCGATCAGTGCTGTCTAGCTGTCTAGCTGTCTAGCTGTCATGCATCAACCCCGTTTTAGACATGCCCAGGCTTTGGGACGAATGTCTAGATTATCATTGCACGAGGCTCGGTCTTTGGCTCATGACGGGGAGCTGGACATCCCCGGTTTAGTTCATCGATTTTCCACTATTGGAGATAGGAGCGACCTTCTCTGGCGCAGCCACCGACAACATGCTCTCTATTTATGCCTACTTAGGCAACTCCTAATTGCCCCTAGTTTCGGCGGAGCTAGTATCCGGTTAATTGAAGTGGCCCAAGGCTTAAGAGAGGGCAAGAGCTGCATAGGTTTAGCACTGGCTAAAACTTTGATGGGTTTGGATGCTTTCCGTCGGGAAGAGACTACCCGCTTTGCAGGGAGCCCGCTACTTCTCCAGGCATTATTTTTCAGCCTTCTAATTTATGATTCTTACATCACTCATCACTCATTCTCTATTTTTCTCTCAAAACCCTTTTCTTACTTTTCCCTCAATGCACACCTCTCTATTCTTTAATTTCTATTATTTTTCATCTCTTTCCAGGTATGGTTGATTGATAAACTGCAGATAGTGGGCCCTTGCCTCGAATACTTGGCCAGCGCTTACTTCTTTCATCAACAGCTAGTGGATTTTCCCTCAGAGGGTTTATGTTGTGATTGGATTTGCAGTCGATCCGCAAATGACATAACTTAGCATCGCCCCTAGTTTAATTTAGCCGAAATGAGCTATAACATGTTCCGACAGTCAGGTGTCACTACAACAAAATTGAGTTTTTACGGCTCCACATTAACGACATACAGTAAATGCAAGTCGTGGTTTCTCACTTTTACGACATGTTTTTTTTGCACGTCGTAAATACTTTTCCAACCACGGTGTGTCTATTGCGTAGGCCGTGAATGATAATAACGATGATTTTTTTTACGGCTTGCAATGCACGCCGTAAATAATAAAATTTTCTGCGACGTGCATATGGCGTGCCGTTAATACATCAATTATACATGACGCACATACGCCAGCCGTGAAAAGTGAATATTTTCCACGACGCACACAATGCCTGCTGTTAAAAATATTATATTTTTTACGACGCATATATCACCGGCCGTTAAAAGTATTGTCTTTTTACGACGCGCAATGCATGTCGTTAATTGTATGTTAAAAAAAAAAAGAGCTAAAATAAAATTTTGTGGCACCATTTGGCCAAAAAAAAAAAAACATGTATACACGCTACTCCTCTCAGTGTCCTCTGCCTCTCATCTACCCCTTCTCTTTCGTCTCTCTCCTTTTGCAACCACCGCCATCGGGACGCCGCCGACCGCCGACCATCTCTCCTCTTGCCATCATTCTCTCTCGACGAACTACCGACCCCCTTACCTCTCCTCTCACCTCCTCTTTTTTATTTTATTTTATAATAATCGTGTATTTGTATAGCTGTGTAAAAACCCTAGGTCATGTCTCTGTGTATTAATAGTTTGATTTTGAGGAAAAATGAAAGAAATAGAAGAAGAATCTGACTTCTGCAGAAACCCTTTTTCTTTTCTCTCTCTCTCTCTCTCTCGATTTTGCTATGGCGGAATATATCTGTTTCGTCAAGTAACTATAAAATTTCCATTTTTCTTGTTTCTTTCCCTTTTAGCTTTTGCTTTTTGATCCATTTCAACTTTGAATTTGTGGGTTTGTTCTCTGTTTTTTCCCCCTTAATTTTTGTTTTTTTTTTAAGGCGTAGGTTCGGTGATTTTGAAAATGTCTTATTTCTTCTTGTACCCAAGCTTTTATTTTG
Source organism: Camellia granthamiana (assembly GCA_036172215.1). NCBI lineage: Eukaryota > Viridiplantae > Streptophyta > Magnoliopsida > Ericales > Theaceae > Camellia > Camellia granthamiana. Next base: position 198,137 of record JAXFYN010000205.1, read on the forward strand.
AAAATTTGTTGCGGATTGGTAATCCATTGATGTTTGTGGAAGCTAACTTGAGATGGGTTTGAAGTGAATCTTTGCATGCCCTGATCTGGCTTCGGATACTTTGAAACCCACATTGCATTCATCTTTTATTATTTCTTGATTTATGGGTTTGCAATTAATACAGATGGTTTGAAGGATGCCTTTTGTCTTTATTATTTCCCTGTTATTAAAAAAAATGTTTTTTGTTTTGTTTTGTTTTGTGTGTGTGTGTGTGTAATATATGTAGATGAGTTTGAAGAAGAATATTATAGATATATGCATTTTCTGAACTGCGTTGTTCTGTACCTATCAATATATTTCTTATATGTGGAATTTTTAGTTTCTGTTTTATAAAATAAAACCGGCATTTCTTTATTTTGTTTTTTCCCACATTTTTTCAGTCTTAATTCACGATGATTTTCCCCCTGACTAGTTTTCTTATTCCTGTGGAATTTATAATTTCTATCTTCTACTCTTATTGTTTTACTTAATTCCTCAATTAGGGTTTTATTTTATTTTATTTATAATTTGCTTATTGATATTTGGGCATTATTTTTGGATCACAGGATACTCTCATCATAAAGCCCTCCAAGAAATCTCCAGTACTGTTAAGGACGATAGTTTTAATATTCGCAATGGTCTGTGGTTTGTATATCTGTTCGATTTGCATAAGCAATCAAACACACACACCAAGACTGAATTTCTAAGCATTGAAGTCATTGAGAGGTCTTATCCTAATTATGACATCGATAAATCCCAAATTCCCTACTTGCATTACCCCAAGCCTAAAACATTTAGCAGGTTAGTGAGAAATGAATTGTTGATTTTGGTTTTGAATTTGGGACTGATTTGGATTTTGCTAATGTTGTGTTCTGGTTCATTTTAGGGCTGAATGTGCATGCAATCCTGTTCGATTCTTTGCCATTGTCTCAATGCAGAGATCTGGGACTGGATGGTTTGAGACACTGTTAAATAGTCATATGAATGTGAGTTCCAATGGGGAGATATTCTATGTTCAAGAGAGGAGGGATAATATGTCTTCAATTATGCTGACGCTGGATAGAGTTTACAACTTGGATTGGTTAAGTAGTGCTTCAAAGAATCATTGCTCGGCTGCAGTTGGCTTCAAATGGATGCTTAATCAGGTACACAATCTCAACTTTTTTTAAGCTATAGTTATTTTTATTATTTTTTCACTTGGTGGTTAATAAATAACATTGCTTATTTCTGTAAACACCTTTCTTCCTCATTGAACTACTGCTTGATATCAGACTGTTTACCAAGGAAACCACACACACACACAAGAACAACAAATAATGTAGACATTGTCTCAAAGACTCAACATTTGAATGCCTTGGTACTTTTAGTGTGAAGTTGGTTGGTTGCTAAGAATATGAAAAAGAAAGAAAATGGGGAAGACAGTGAAATTATCTGTCTTGCTTTTGCTGTTATTTTTGTCCATTTGCTTGGTTCCTGAAAGCCTTGGGCTTTTACCTTTTAAGTGAACGGACATGTAGTTTTAGGATTTGTAAAGGATTATCTGATGATGACTTGCGGGAATCAGCCTATGAGATTTTGCTTGCATCTATGATATTTTCTGGGTTCTCTCTCTTTCTCTCTCTCTCTCTCTCTCTCTCTCTCTCTCTCTCTCTAATGTGCATGTATGTGCTTGACAGAATCAGCCTGTGTCAATTCTCTGTTTGACTTTTTACACATCTGCAACATATCTTTTTCTTTCTTTCTTTCTCAACTCTTTATAATGCTATGTGGCACAACTAGTCTTGAAATTCATGCTATTGAAGATAAAAGGAAAGAGAAGAGTTCTAAATTTCTGTCTGGATTGAAGAGTAGAAGGGATAGAAAATGTTTGCAATCTCAGCTTCCCGGAAAGCATTCAGAGCTCACTGATACCATTCGCGTTCAAATGCAGGTCAACTATATTGTGCTTTTCTTTTTCAATATCAGTAGTATTTTTCCTTTTTTCATATGTTGTGACCTACTTGTGGTAGTGATTGGCATGCAAAGGAGTCTCGATGCTTACCGAAACCTACTTGTTCAGTGCTGGCCAAACTGCAATGCAGAACTTATATGTTACACTAAAAACTGGATGTAGGACAGTGCTTTGAAAACTCTGTAGTGCTGCCTGGATTGACTATTTGGTGGCCGATGCTTAAATGTTACTTGTACCTTTGGGGTTTCAAAATGTTAAATTATGTTTTGGGCTTTATAGATGGGAAAGAGTTTGAATTTTCTTGGTTTCAAAGATGATGAGTCATTGGAATTTCAGGAATTTTGTTACTGGAATTCTGGACAGCATCTATTCTAGGGAATTTTTTTGTTAATAAAATGGAGATGGAGGTAGTAATAGCATGAGAGTTATAGAGTGGGCTTTCAGATGAATGAAGAATATTAGTGGCTGGTTGTGATTAAACAACAAATCTTTCCCACAAAAAATAGAATACCATCTTTTAAAGATGCTGGAAAATTATCTTAAGTGATCTCTTTATTGAAGTAAAAGAGTAAAGTATTGTTTGTAAGCTGGTTGTCTTTTTTTCCTACTCAAACTGTTGTATCAATATTAGAGAAGTCAAAACTTTGATAACATAATTAGAAAAGGTAGATCATCTAATTAAATTTAAACTAATGGGTCTTTACTATAGTTAAGTGCTGAACCGATATTAGGAGCCCTTTTGCAACTTCTTTTTTTAATGATAGCCACTTTGTTGCCGTTTCCGGAGAAAAAAAAAAACTTGTCCCTGAACAACGCCAGACTCCTTTTTCTTCACTCCCAAACCTGTACCCTTTTATTACCACGTATAAACCCTAACAATCAACATAATTTTACCAAGCTTTTGAGCACAAAAGCCTTACAGTAGCCTCTTTTTTTTTCCTGCTGCCTTACATAATTTTTGGGATAGCCCCTAGTAGACACACTCGTTTTACATCATGTACTCCTCTGAATTTTTATTTTGTAGTTTCCTAAATCTCTTATTTAATGAAGTGAAGAATGGATGATGATTTTAATGCAGATTTCATACGTATGGGGACGAATGAGAATGAAATATCCTTGCTAGAGAAAAAGAGAGAAGGGCATGCTATTTGTGCAGCATTGTATTGTAAAGTAATTGAAAAAGAAGGAAACTTGATGTTCAATATGATTGTGTTGCCGTTAAAAAAAAAAAAAGGAATAATAATATAGTGAAATAATAGTATGCAGTTGTGGTCAGTTTGTTCAAGCTAATGCTTCTGTGAAGAAGCTCCTACCAGTGTTTTACGCATACTTTTGGTCAATTTGTTCAAGCTAACTTCATTGTTGTTGAGGTGTCAAAGCCATGAGTTTCATCGCTTGGTGCAAATGCCACAACCTTTTGAAATTTTTTGCAGTTTCGTTCCCTATTAATTCATCTCTATCAATATCTTTATGAAATATGTTTCAATTGGAAACAGAATCTTGATTATTGTTTTAACTGCTCAGTAGGACAAGATGTAGAATGTCTGCATTTTTTAATATTTTCAACTTTAAACTAGTTATTTGTTTATGATTATCAGCTCCTATTTCTCAGAAATAGTAATATATTTGGAAGAAGAGACAAGTAAGGATCATAGTCATGTTTGTTTTATGATGAATTCTTTCTGCTTCATGAGAAAGTTAAGGGTAACTTCTGAGGATAAAGAACTCAAGTTTCTTCTTACTGGGTGAATTAATAGCTGTTGTTGTTTGGCATAGATACCCTTAGTAATTGGGAAATTATATCGACAACCCTATTAGTTGCTGATGCAGTATGGCCCATGGTTGGTGTTCAAGCTAGGCCTATGATTGAAGTTAGTCACATTAAGCTAATCCTATCTCAACTTAGCCTGAGCTTGGATGTAGGTAGTATAGTAAACCTGGTTTAGTTCTTTAATAGGAAATTGAGCCAGACCAATCCTATAAATATACAAAACTGTATTAAGTTAATACTGATTAGAAATATAAATGAACTAAATTTATTTGGAGCTACATGAAATTTGACACTTATCATGTGTCATTGTCTGTGTTGGGCTGGGCTTAAATTTCTATAGCCCTATCCAAAAGTCCGAGTGGCAGGAAATTCAGGCCCAAATGGTTCTACAGGCGTGTCATGGCCACTCATCCCTTCTTAGATTGTTAATAGTTGCCAATGGCTGAAGAGATGTGATACAAGGTGGTTCACATGTGCATTGATATGATGGAAACATTCTGCTTATCAGTTACAAAGGCCAAATTTTGTGGAATTTGTAAGGATCCAAGTGAGGGATACAGAATATTATGCCAAGTATAGCTGCTTTCTAAGTAGTTCATGAATTTTAATTATGCCATTGTAGGCGTTCAAATAATTTAACCAAAAAATATCTCTTCACTAGTTTAAAGCTAATCATTCTAATTTGCTAATGTAGGTAAATATTCTTGAAGAACTGTTATGTTCTGCTAATAATAGAACAACTGAACAGCAAACAATTGGAAGCTTGCTTACAAAAGTAAAAAATTCAAAGGTACAACACCCCCCCTCCCCATTATTGGCATGTTTTGATGATATTAAACTCGAATGCTTGTTGGATCTGCTTGGTTTATTTTTGTTGTAGGAATGGGACATCATAAATCTAATTTTTTATTTTAGTGAAGAGAAGAAAACAAATTAATGTGGTTGTGTTGTGTTTAGATGAACAATAAATAAAAGAGAACATGTATTATTTTATTTTTAATGTTTTGCGTTTAGTTGGACAAATTAGTTTTTATTTTTTATTTTAATTATACAGCATTATACAAATATTCAAGTTACCTGGCTAAGGACTTGCACAACTCAATAAGGCTGTGTCCTATTATGAGTGTCTTGATGCGCAACTCAAAAATGCTGTGTCCCAAACATGAGGTTGGCTACAAGAGTTTTGTTTCAACATTCACGGATAGAAATAGGAAAATGTTGAACAGCCAGCCCACTATTTTATTTTATTTTATTTATTTTTCTGTTAAGCAAAGCACCTTTATGTAGAACTGAAGCAAATAAAAAACTAATCATCTCTTGTTTGGGCTGCTGTTGCTTTGCTGTTTTGTTTTAGTATGGATGTTGAACAGATGCTTGATGATATGCTGTGCTGGTGAACAGATGTTTGGATTAGGTAGTCTTAGGTTGTTTTGTGGCTAGCTGATAATTAATAAAGGCCCATAAAGATATTAATTGATTTTTTATCTATGGTCTTGCTCTTTGATAATTGGGTCTCTATAATTTCAATTCAATCAATTTTGATTGTAATTTTTTTTTTATATTAGATCTATTTAGTTCAATTGATAACAATGATTAAGAAATTTGGATAGAAATTGAAAGAAAAATAGTTCATTCGAAATGAAATGGAATATTTTAAATTAGATGACAACTTCTTAATCATTTTGTGAAGAATAAGTTGATTATTCTGCACGAACCAATGTTTGTATTACTTTTGTTGTTATATTGTCTGAGTTGGATTCCTTATCATAAATGTTATTTATTGCAGAATAAGGTTCAAGAGCTTCACAAGCCTTCTACAAAAGAAGGGTCAACGTCTATCAAAGATGATGCCATTGTTCATGCATTTGGTCCAGAATAGCGTGGTAGGGTAAAAAGGCTTGGGTTTGGAGCATTGCCATCGAAAGTTGATGCACAAGCATACAAAAGTTATAAATCATCTATGGATAGTTTTTGAGGACTTTGATAAATAGATTTCTATAATTTTTGAATAGTTTTGAGTAATATTTACAAACTTATATATGTACAGTTTTGGATGGTTTATAACTTTTTGGATAATTTAGAACTTAAAGGATAGTCCTTTTAGATGTTTGGAATGTATATATTGACAATTTTTGAATGTTTATAATTTATAGATATAGTTTATTTTTCATGGTTGAAATAATATTTTGGTAGTTGATTAATATTTTGTAAAGTTTGTAATATTAGATTGTACAAAACAAGTCAAATATAGACTCTGCTGAATTAAAAAAAAAAAAAAAAAAAAAGGGTCAAATATAGACTATTATATGAAATATTCCACAACATACTATGTACGTCGTGGTATGTTCTACTTATCTACGGCAGGCAGAGCAAGTCATTGTATTATATATTTTACAGCGCACAATCGGCGTTGTTGTTTGTCTCATCAATTAACGGCGTGCAAAAGTAGTCGTAGAAAAAGTAAAGACGACACACAAAATCTGTTGTTAAATAGTTTTTAACGGCGTACTAAAGTATGTCGTAAAAAAAGTAATAACGACACACAAAATCTGTCGTTAAATAGTTTTTAACAGCGTACGAAGCATGTCGTTGAAAGTGAATGACTTTCCATGACTGGTCATAATATGACGTGCGTCTGCACGTCGTAGAAGGATTTTTACGGCGTACATTGCGCGCCGTAAAAACCCTTTTTTGTTGTAGTGTGTAGAGCTAATTGGCCTTACACATTGCATGTTCCATTTTCCTCTCCGATTCCGACGCCTGTTTGGGCATGATCAGATACGTCCAGATGAGAGAGTGGAATACATAGCTTCATTTCAGGTTCGCGCCTCGCATTTGCCCCGGTATCTCACGGCCTGGAGGATGAGAGAGATTCTGGCCCCTGCCATTAGTTTTAGTTACACCCTGTCTGAAGAGTGTTTGGCTTGGCTTGAAGAGGAGGCAGAGGTTGGACCATCTTTGACATAAAGCCACCTGACTCAACTGTGCCCCTAGTTTTACTGCTTTGATCTTTTCTTTTCAAGTTTAAGATGTAAAAAGAAGCTTTGATCTAAATCAAAGAGTTTGGAGAATGTACTTGTGTTGAAATCAATAAAATTAAAGTTGCGAGTACTAAAAATTTTCCTTTCGGTCCCAAAAATGGTCCAAGTTGTAAAAGGGTAAAATTTTGAACAAAATCAATTTTTATTAAAACTTTCCAAAACAATTTTCGAAAGCAATCACTACCTGACACACATAGAATCGATCCTCAAGATGTACAACCCCGAATCAAAAGAAATCATAACTGCCCATGGTTGTGTATCATTACTGTTGTTCTGTACTCAGCTTTTCTGCCCAAAATATGGAGCACAACTGAACTAATAGAGGATGAACAAGGATGACTTGATCAAGAAAATGGATAGGATAGTTGAACTGGAGATAGTTACAACCGAACTTCAGGATGAAGTTGCTTACGTATCCCAAAAATGGGAATCAGGGCTTACGTAGTTCGGTTCAGGTTCACTCAAGTATTAACTCTCTCCTTTTACGCTCTAACTTTTGCCAAAGCCGCCCTTTAGGGTTTTCAACCTTGCGAGCTCAATTTTTCTTTATTTCTAATTTTTTATGCTCTAAATTTTGCCGAAGTCGCCCTTTTAGGTTTTCGGCCTAGCAAGTCTCTCAGGGGTAATATTTCTTCAACTTGTCCATGTTGATTGGTTGTGAGAAGTCTAAGCCATCCAAGTCCATAAGAATAACTACCCTTCCTGACCAGATTGACTTGATGATATAAGGATCAGTCCAGTTAGGTTTGAACTTGCCCCTAAGGTCATAAATGGGAGCTCGGTTGTCTTTCAGCACCATTTCCCCTTCCTTGAGATTTTAGGACTTAACCTTCTTGTTAAAAGCCCTAGCAATTCGACGTTGGTAGCCTTGGACATGATACAATGCTCTTAGTCTTCTTTCATCAAACAACATCAATTCCTCAAACCTACTTTGCTGCCAATATGCTTCTGCTATCTGACACTAAGCCATAATTCGTAGCGAAGGCACTTCAATTTCGATCGGCAAAATAGCCTCCATCCCATGGACAAGAGAATAGAGGGTCGCCCCTGTATATGTTTAGATTGAGGTTTTGTAGCCCCAGAGTGCACATGGCAATTTATCTGGCCAGTCTCTATAGGTTTCCACCATCTTCTGCAGAATTCTCTTGATATTCTTGTTAGCAGCTTCAACAGCCCCATTAGTCTATGACCTGTAGGTTGATGACTTATGGAAAACCATGTTATATTTTTAGAGCAAATCTATCACCTCTTTCTTGAAGTGCGTTCCATTATCGGAGATAATTTCATTGGGCACCCGATACCTACAGATGATATTGTTCTTGATGAACTTAGCTACATGCGATGCTTTCAGTACAGAGTAAGACTGGGCCTCTACTCATTTTGTGAAGTAATCGACTTCTACCAGAATAAATTCAAGCCTATTTGACCCTTTTGGCGTAACTGCTCCGATAATGTCTATCCCCCAAATAGAGAATGGCCATGGTGAAGTCATGTTGTAGAGCTTTGACGGCGGAATGTTCATGCGATTGACATGAATCTGGCATTTGCACAGCGTCGAACAAAACCAATACAATCCTCTTCTATGGTTGACCAATAGTAACCTTGTTTAAGGATCTTTCGGATGAGCATCATACCACTCATGTGGGCTCCACACTCTCCTCCGTGAATGGCCTCCATAAGGCACTTTGATTCTTCTTCCTCGAATCATAGCTTATGCATTCCCAGATGGCCTCTTTTGTACAGTTTACCTCCGCAAATGATAAATTGGACGGCCAAACGCCGTATTTCCCTTTTGTCCTTGGTATTTGCTCCTGGCGAATACGCCTCCTGTAATAACCCGACCCTCCCATATGCTTTCTGGTATGCTTCCGGTCTCTTATTATGTGCATTTATCTGAGAAATGTGAAATTTCATGTGAAATTAAGTTTAATTGTGTGAATAGTATTAAGTTTAATTGTGTGAATAGTATGATTATGGATTTATATCTATTAATTATGAGAAAAATTTGTTACAATTGCGATGTTTGGATCAGTAATTGAAAGCTTTAGAAGCTTGATAATCTGAAATTGACTTTATAATTGTGATTAGTATGATTTTTAGATCATAATATGAATTTTTGTAAAAAATTTGACTCGGAATGATTAAATTGATTAAATTATAGTCAACTTTTAAATAACTCTCTTAAGTTAAGTTAAGTCACTTTATTCAACAAAAGAGAGAGCTCTTAAGAAGGAGAGAGTGTTGGAGAAGGAGAGAAAAAGGGAAGAGAGCTTTAACAAGAGGGAAGATTGGCAAATTGAGAAGCATTATAGAGAGATTTAAGCTCAAGGTAGGTTCAATTCATTTTGTCTAACCTCTCTCTTGAACTTAGTATGAATTTCTTTTTACATTCATGCAAACTAGGGTTTGTAATTGGGATCAAGTGTATGATAATTGTTTAATTGGAAAGGTGTTCTTATCATTTGGTTATTTTGGAATTAATTTGAGTTATATGGAGGAATTACATCTTATTCCTTGGTTTTTCATGTTGAACTCACATGGATATACATATATATTGTTTATATATCAAATGTAACCATAAACATAAGGGAATTGAATTGTGTATGTGAATCAAGGAGAGATTATGGTCTAACTAGACTTGTAATTTATGTTTATTGTGGTATTATAACTTGTAATCCATTATTATGGTGATGTTATGCCATTATTTTGAGTTGGTTTTCCCATTTCTCCCCTTTGTGATGTAGTGACTTTGATGAATTTGTGCCTTGATTCGAATTGCACAAACAGGGACAATGACCGCACGTACAGAAAACAGGGGAATTCAAAGTTTGGTTACTGCATTATATACACGTGCGGGGCGCACGTGCGGCCCACCTACTCGCACGTGCGGCGAGGGGCCTCCACACGTGCGGCCCATGGGGAGAAATTCTGTGTCCTCTGTTTCTTCTGTTTGACCCTCTGGGATTGCTTAAATATGTGTTTGAAACTTTTTAAAATGCTGGTAATTTAGTAAAGATTGAACGAATTAGATATTGCTTGAGAAAGAAAAGGGACTAATTTGTAAGTTGCATATGCGTGTAGGTCACATACCGGAAGGGACTATCGCTCCACCACAGCACAGTGAGTAATAGTACTATAGTGACATATTTCGTTTACTGTTAATAGTTAATGTCAACGTTCTGTTATTCATAAGTTAACTATGTTAACTCGTGATGAGAAATTGGAAAACTTATGTGCATTATTGAACAATGAAATCTTCATGGACCTGAGGTCATTCTGTTTTGCCAATGATGGACCCAAGGCCGTTCAGTTATAAGCCACTGAGTGTGGACAGATCTAAAGAAGAGGAAGGTGAGTACATGCCGATGTCTCACCGACCATAATGTGATTTGAATTAAATATGATTCATGGTCTATGGCCGGGGGAGGTGGTGTACATGTCGATGTACCACCTACCCTCCAATGTTCAGACAACTGTTGATATGTGGGCCTGAGGCCATTCTGCATGATGTTGGGCCTAAGGCCGTTCTGCATGATGTTGGGCCTGAGGCCGTTCTGTGTAAATATTAGGCCTGAGGCCGTTCTGTGTAAATATTGGGCCCAAGGCCGTTTTGGAAATGTTTACAGAATAAGATCAAACATGTGACCTATGCACTTATATACATTGTAATTCAAGATTATTCCTTTGAATTCTCTATGTACTATTATTCACTGAGCCTTGCTCACTCCGTGTTATGTCTGTCTCTGTAGATAATCAACCCAGAGGTCAGTATTAGTCCAGCCTAACAGCTAGTTTTGATCATCCCGCGGTGTCCTGGCAGTCTAGTGAAGTTACCCATTTTTGTGAAGTTCCTTTCATAGCTCATAGTATTGGTCTGGCCTTTTGTCAAATGTTGTTAAGCATGTATAACTTTTACTTTCGATGCTTTAGTTGTACCCCAGATGCGGAGTTGGGACTGTATATATGTATGTGTATAACTATCTCCATGTGTATGCTCATTATGCATTGGGCTACTTGATGAAATATTTTGTGATCCTGGCATGTAAGAGTTAGCTCAATGGATGTTGTTTTAAGTTGATAATTGCTTCCGCTCAGGCCCTATATTTTATAATTATTGAGTTTTGAGACCGTTATCGAGTTGGTCATGCCCAAACTTTTAGGGGCTTGACAAGTGGTATCAGAGCACGAGTTACTGTCTCACACACGAATCCATTGAGCCTTCGGATGTCTAGAAAAGACTTAGGCATCATGCATGACGTTCTTAGTGTATATGAAAGGATTGATGGCAACGTGATTCGTATATGTAATATCTGCTAACAAGTATTTCGAAATGGTTACTATCCATGTTTATTAGTATATCTCTTGTGTATACTGTAATTGATTGTTATGTAAAACATGGTGAGAACATGGACAGAAGATCCGAAGGATTCTACCTCTGCATAGTTAGATAGAATGGAAAGAATGGTCATGGAAATGGCCAAAACTCTACGGCAACAACAGCCACAGCCGCCACCGGTACCTCCACCTATGGTGCAAGATTATCATGCTGAGAACCGAACTGTCACTCTTACAAAGGAATTCAAGAAGATGAAGCCACCAATATTTAAAAGGGAAATTGATCCGATGAAAGCTGATGGGTGTGGAGAAGCTATTTGAGGTGTTTCCATGTACTGAAGCTCAGAAGGTACAACTGGCTGCTTTCACTCTTGAAGACGAAGCCTGTAGGTGGTGGATGCTTACAAGAGTTGAACATCAAGGGTTGACTTAGACCCGATTTTTGGAGCTCTTCTATGACAAGTATTTTCCGCAGTGTATGCGAGATAAGAAGGTGACCGAGTTTGAGACTCTGAGACAAGGGAACAAGACTGTTGCGGAGTATGAAGCCCAATTTGTAGAACTAGCCCGGTTTGCACCCCACACGGTGGACACGGATTCACAAGGTGAGGAAGTTCGAAGGGGGATTACGGAATGCTATCCTTGATCGAATCAATGTGTTGAAGCTACCCACATATGTTGATGTGTTAGAGAGGGCTGTCATGGCAGAGGGGAATATTACTGCACATAATCGAATTTTCGAGTTGAAAGGGGAAGAGGCACAATACTCAAGTACCCAAGGGGCCAAAACCTCCACCAAACAAGAAACTGAATTCGAGAACTTCAAGTGCTTCCACTTTTACTCGAGATTCAGCCCTCGTTTGTTCAGATTGTGGAAAGAAGCACCGCGAGACTTGCTATCGAGTGACTGGGGCATGTTTTAGGTGCAGTAAAACAGGTCATCTGGTAAAGAACTGTCCTCAAAGGAATCAACAAAATGGAAATAGAGTTACTACAAGTTCGGCAGGATCTACACCAGCTCCCAACACCAAGTCAGCTGCAAGGTCTACCAACAATAAGGACACTGCTAGACAAAGAAGGGTGTTTGCATTGGTTCCGAGTGATGTGCAAAATGCTGCAGCTGTGGTGTTCGGTACATTTATTGTTCACGGTCATTCTGCTCATGTGTTGTTTGATTCTGGTTCCACCCACTCCTTTGTGTCAAAAATATTTGTTCAAAATTTAGATAGATCTGAAGAATTATTACCTTATGTATTGAGTGTGTCTTCGCCTTTGGGGGATTCTATGGTTTGTATTTCTGTTTATTTTGCTTGTGAACTCCTAATTGGGGATGTCCGGGTATATGCCAACTTGCTACCTCTTGACATGACTCATTTTAATATCATTTTGGAAATGGATTGGTTAAGTGAGTATCAAGCAACTATTGATTGTATGACCAAGCAAATTAGTTTCCACCCTCCGGGACAGTTAGAATTCACTTTCAAGGGGCATGGAGTGATCTCTCCACCTTACATAATTTATGTCATGAAGGCATGAAAATTATTACAGAAAGGGTGTCAGGGGTATTTATGCAGTATCTTGGTGGGGCAAACAATGAATGGGGGTGTTGATACGATTCCAGTTGTCTATGAATTTCCGGATGTTTTTCCGGAGGAGTTACCAGGAGAGTTAGTAGACCGTGAAATCGAGTTCACAATCGAAGTGGTGCCAGGAACTCAACCCATTTCTAAAACTCCTTATAGAATGTCACCGGTTGAGATGAAAGAATTGAAAGTCCAATTACAAGATCTACTTGATAAGGGGTTCATTTGCCCGAGCGTTTCTCCTTGGGGTGCACCGGTCCTATTTGTGAAAAAGAAAGATGGAACACTTCAATTATGTGTGGATTATAGGGAACTTAACAAAGTGACGATCAAGAATAAGTACCTATTACCCAGGATTGATGATTTGTTTGACCAGTTATAAAGGGCATAAGTCTTTTCAAAAATTGATTTACGGTTTGGATACCACCAACTGAAGGTCAAAGCTGATGATGTTGAGAAGACAGCTTTTCGAACCCGATACGGTCATTATGAATTTTTGGTTATGCCCTTTGGAGTTACAAATGCACCAGCGGCATTTATGGATTTAATGAATCGTGTTTTTAAGCCATACTTGGATGAATTCGTAGTGGTGTTTATCGACGATATTCTTATTTATTCAAAGAATGCAGAAGCTCATGAAAACCATCTTCATTTAATTCTTCAGACACTCCGAGTCAAAAAGTTGTATGCTAAGTTGAAGAAATGTGAGTTCTGGCTACATGAACTAGCATTCTTGGGACATGTAATAATGAAGGAGGGTGTTTCAGTTGACCCACACAAGATTGAAGTGATCATAAATTGGCCAACCCCTACTAATGTGACCGAAGTGCGTAGTTTCTTGGGATTAGTTGGGTACTACTGCAGGTTTGTAAAAGATTTCTCCAAAATTGCCGTGCCACTTACCCAATTGACTCAGAAGGGGGTTTTGTTTGAGTGGTCAGAACAGCGGGAATCTGCCTTCCAGGAATTAAAAACAAAGTTAACTATAGCACCGATTCTGGCATTACCATCTGGCACTGAAGGATTTGTAATCTATAGTGATGCTTCTTACAAAGGACTTGGCTGTGTACTTATGCAAAATGGGAGAGTCATCGCTTATGCTTCCTGACAACTTAAACCCCACGAAAAGAACTATTCCACACATGACCTTGAGCTAGCAGCGGTAGTTTTCGCTTTGAAGATATAGCGACATTATCTGTATGGTACTACCTGTGAAGTCTACACCGATCATAAGAGCCTCAAGTACCTTTTTACCCAAAAGGAGTTGAATATGCAGCAGTGACGATGGTTGGAACTTATTAAAGACTACGATTACAGATCCATTATCATCCTGGTAAAGCCAATACAGTTGCAAACGCACTCAGTCAGAAAGGTATGGGAAATTTGGCAACTTTGCTTACGGGGCAAAAGGAATTATCATTTGAATTGGAAAGAATGAATGTAGATCTTGTGACGCATGAACGGGATGCCATGGTAACAGCAGTAACAGCCCAACTGACATTAATGGAAGAAATCAAGCAACGGCAGATGGAAGATGAATCTTTAAAGAAGATCTATGATGAGCGAGATACAAAACCAAGACCCGGATTCAATTTTACAAATTCAGTGCTCAAATTTCAAGATAGATTATGTGTTCCTAATGTGTCAGAACTTAAAAAGAACTTGATGGAAAAAGCACATGCCTCGAGATTTTCAATACATCTCGGGAGTACTAAGATGTATCGGGACTTAAAGCGAAGTTTTTGGTGGCCAAGTATGAAAAAGGAAATTACGGACTTCGTCTCAAAATGTTTGCAATGTCAGCAAGTAAAGACAGAGCATCAGAGACCAGCAGGGTTGCTGTAACCCTTTCCAATCCCGGAGTGGAAATGGGAACATCTGACTATGGATTTTGTGGTAGGTTTACCCCGGACTCCTCGAGGTATGAATTCTATATGGGTCATTGTAGACCGGTTAACTAAATCCGCTCATTTCCTACCTGTGAAAACTACAATGTGGATAAACTTGCTGTGATTTATGTGAATGAAATTGTAAGACTCCGTGGTGTTCCAATTTTTATTGTGTCAGACAGGGATCCGGAATTTGTGTCAAGATTTTGGTAGAGTCTGCAGGAAGCAAGAGAGAGAGCTCTTGAGAAGGAGAGAGTGTTGGAGAAGGAGAGAAAAAGGGAAGAGAGCTTCAACAAGAGGGAAGATTGGCAAATTGAGAAGCATTATAGAGAGATTTAAGCTCAAGGTAGGTTCAATTCACTTTGTCTAACCTCTCTCTTGAACTTAGTATGAATTTCTTTTTACATTCATGCAAACTAGGGTTTGTAATTGGGATCAAGTGTATGATAATTGTTTAATTGGAAAGGTGTTCTTATCATTTGGTTATTTTGGAATTAGTTTGAGTTATATGGAGGAATTACATCTTATTCCTTGGTTTTTCATGTTGAACTCACATGGACATACATATATATTGTTTATATATCAAATGTAACCATAAACATAAGGGAATTGAATTGTGTATGTGAATCAAGGAGAGATTATGGTCTAACTAGACTTGTAATTTATGTTTATTGTGGTATTATAACTTGTAATCCATGATTATGGTGATGTTATGCCATTATTTTGAGTTGGTTTTCCTATTTCTCCCCTTTGTGATGTAGTGACTTTGATGAATTTATGCCTTGATTCGGATTGCACAAACAGGGACAACGACCGCACGTGCGGGGCTCATAGTCGCACGTGCGAGAAACACGACTGCACGTGCGGGGCTCACAGTCGTACGTGCGGAAAACAAAGGAATTCAAAGTTTGGTTACTACATTATATGCACGTGCGGCCCACCTTCCCACACATGCGGCGAGGGGCCTCCTCATGTGCGGCCCATGGGGAGAAATTCTGTGTCCTCCGTTTCTTCTGTTTGACCTTCTGGGATTACTTAAATGTGTGTTTGAAACTTTTTAAAATGCTGGTAATTTAGTAAAGATTGAAAGAATCAGATATTGCTTGAGAAGGAAAATGGACTAATTTGTGAGTTGCATGTGCATGTAGGTCACATACCAGAAGGGACTATCGCTCCACCACAGCACGGTGAGTAATAGTACTGTAGTGACATATTTCGTTTTCTGTTAATAGTTAATGTCAACGTTCTATTATTCATAAGTTAACTATGTCAACTCGTGATGAGCAATTGGAAAACTTATGTGCATTATTGAACAATGATATCTTCATGGACCTGAGGTCATTCTGCTTTGCTAATGATGGGCCAAATGCCATTCAGTTATAAGCCACTGAGTGTGGACAGATCCAAAGAAGAAGAGGGTGAGGACATGCCGATGTCTCACCGACCGTAATGTGATTTGAATTAAATATGATTCATGGCCTATAGCCGAGGGAGGTGGTGTACATGCCGATGTACCACCTACCTGTAACAGGCCCGCGAGGGACCTCGCTACAGCTCGAACTCGATTCGTGTCACGGTTCTAAATCTTGAACCAAAGAGTCCAAATCCGGCAAATCGTTTTGAGAAAAACAGATTTTTTGAAAGAAGTGCCAAACATGGACTGCTTTGCCAGATACAGAGTCGCCACCTAAATGTTTTTTAATGGGAAATTTAGGAAACCCTGACTCGGTGCCAAAGGACACGTGTCCGTCATCACCAAAGTTGCCTCGGCTCGGGAACTTGGGTACGATTAGGGAAGGTCACATCGTGAGCACCCCCTCTCGCCCGGTCAAAGACCGGCCTCTACTAACCATGATATCAATTTTTGAAAACATTGTGAGTTCTTATTCCGGTTATTAGCCTAGATTTACTATGTGATGCTCGCAGCAAACAAGTATAGACCGGGCCTTCTGAATTGGAACAAAACATCTCATGTTTGTTTGTTTGAAAATGGTGTGATGGTGCTACCTGCAGGTAGGCTAAAACGTGGATTTGCCACCCTCAGGTGGGCTTAGAAAACGAGATGATTTTGCCACTGTCTAGTGGGCTTAACAAACAATTAGTGATTGTCCCAATTCAAATAACCCAACCTTCACCCACAGGCATTCAAGGCAGATATATCACATAAGCAAATAGCCTCATGGCAAGCATGCTATCATGGCAATACTCACATGCATGCAAGGATGCTAAAGCATAAAGCTCACCGGGTACTCCAAGCCAAAACAAAAACCGATTAGAAATTCATGCATGATCCTAGATGCACAGAATTGCCTAATGCAACACATGCAAAATGCAACTATAGCAGGCTCGGCTATTCTAAACATGGCATATGAAATGCTACAGCTAACATGTATTCAATTTGGAATTGAAATACAAATGCAGTTTGTATGATGCGCCGAGCCCGGTGTATGCAAAACAGATGAATGATGCAAACATGCTGTCATACTGTATGCTAATTGAAATATGCCCTATATCTAACCATCATAAGCAGGTAAATAAAAGGGAAGAAAGACGTGGGGTTGGAAGACATACATCACACACACGCACACTTATTGCAATTATGCCCTCGCGCAGAGGGTCCGAATAAATAATAATACAGTCCCGAATGAAAGAATAGTACAGTCCAAATATTACAGATTCCTAATTAATTTACAAATTAACTAAGAAAACTGTAAAACTGGCATGCAAGCCAGGGGCTGCCTTGATTCTGATGAATGTTGCATGCCGGGCTGCTTTGGCGCTGAAATCCACTGGGATGCCCCAATTAGCCTCTGTTTGCACCTTTCCTCGAAATGCGTGCCAGACTCCGAAAAATTACTGATTCTCCATTTTGCTGCAACAGAGAGCAGGAAAGGGGCATAGCAATGTATTTCACAAATATATGCACGCCTCGATCCTCGTGCCACCAATCACGCATCTCGATGCATGATGGCCGAGGAGCCGAATTGCACAACTCAATATATAATGAATGCAAATGATGATACAACAAAACCTAACTCCATCATGGGTGATCCGGAGTGTCGGTGACTGGGGAATTGGGACACGTTCCGGTACTCGGAGTACGAAACGCGCCTCGTTTCCCGTGCAATATGCATGGTATGCATGAAATGCAGCTAAGATACATCCTAACATGCAAAATGTTATGAAAATGAGATGCCTCGAAATGCGTGCCCGTGGACACCTAAACCGAGAAATGCGGAGTGACATGCGAAATGCAGTGATGGGCTTATACCAACATGAGAGAGCCTCAGCCACACTCACATAGGATGCCGGAAGATGAAAAATGAGATGTCTCGAAATGCGTGCCCGTGGGCACGTAAACCGAGGAATGCGAAATGGCATGCGAAATGCAATGATGGGCTTATACCAACACGAGAGGGCCTCAGTCGCACTCACATAGGATGCCAGAAGATGAAAAATGAGATGCCTCGAAATGCGTGCCCGTGAGCACGTAAACCGAGGAATGCGAAATGGCATGCGAAATGCAATGATGGGCTTATACCAACATGAGAGAGCCTCAGCCGCACTCACATAGGATGCCGGCGGATAAAAAATGAGATGTCTCAAAATGCGTGCCCGTGGGCACGCAAATCGAGAAATGCGAAATGGCATGGAATGACATACGAAATGCAATGATGGGCTTATACCAACATGAGAGAGCCTCAGCCACACTCACATAGGATGCCGACAGGTAAAAAAGAGATGTCTTGAAATGCGTGCCCGCGGGCACGTAAAACGAGAAATGCGAAATGGCATGCGAAATGCAATGATGGGCTTATACCAACGTGAGAGAGCCTCAGCCACACTCACATAGGATGCCGGAAGATGAAAAATGAGATGCCTCGAAATGCGTGCCCGTGGGCACGCAAACCGAGAAATGCGAATGGCATGGAATGACATACGAAATGAAATGATGACACAGGCCTATAGAACATGCAAATTTCAGCAGTCAAATAAATGCAAAACAGCCCCCGAATTATAGCAAAATTACACCCGTTGCCCGAAATGCGATGTTAAGCACCCGAAATGACTTACAGCTATGTCAAACATGCAGAATATGGACATGAAGTGTAAATACAGATGCTAGGCAGTCCCTAAACTAGCATTTTTCCAGTACAAAGCATGGCAAGACAACAATCACAAGTATGGCAAAAATAGCATGCAAAAATGGGGGGAAAAGGGGAAATAATGAAGCAAGTGGTATATGCAATGCTCAAACTGAAAAATACAGTTCTACAACAATGAAGAGGGACCAAAAATATGAACATTTACAGCTTATGGTAACCCCCAAAACAGTATACAAATATGGCAAACATAGCATGCAAAATATGGGCCAAAAGAGGGCTATAAAGAGAAGTATACCAAGCATTCACCAAACAGCCTAAGACCCTTGACAAAACATGAAGAGTGGGTCATTTTAAGACTATTTTCAGTTCTGAACATGGTCAAAAACAGAAGCAAGATAGGCCTAAAAAATCATGCAAAATATGGACCAAATAGGGGCTATAATGGTAGGTCATGCATAGAAGCACCAAACAAGGTTGAGCCCTTCTACAATGTTGTAGAGGGGCTCAAAATAAGCCAATATACAGTTTATTACATGCTCAAAAACAGATTAAAAATAAGCTAAAAATAGCATACAAAATAATGGCATATAAGATGGATATTGAGACAAGTGGTATATAGAAGTTCCAAACAAGGTTGAGCCCTTCTTCAATGTTGAAGAGGGGCTCAAAATAGGCCTAAACTCAGTAGGGGTCGGAGCCCAAAACAGCAAGCAACTAGGGTAGAAAAATGAAGCAAAAATAAGCTCAAAAAAGGGGAATAGTGACTTACCCTTGAAGACAATTCTTTGGTTGCTTCTTGGCTTGAATTTGTTGCTTCTTAGCCTTTGAAAAACCTTCCTTTGCTGCTAGAATGGAAGTGGTGAAGGTAGTGCTTGGTGTTGATGAACAAATGATGCCAACACTTAAGGATTTTGGAGGTTTTTGGAGATGAAGATGTAGGCAAATGTATATGAGCTCTCTTAGGGATTTTTTGTAACCCTAATGAAGGAGCTGGCCAGCTCCTTATAAAGGCCAAGAAGGGGGTGTAAAGGTGGGGGGAAATGCACCCAAGCATTCCCTCCCAAAATATCCCCCGGATGCAAAGATATTTTGGAGAAACAGGTATACAGCTGCCATGCACACCTCTCAAGGAGCATGGCCGGCACCCCACTTTTGGTGGAGGTGGCCGGCCGGCTACCCCCATGGCCGGCCGGCCAAGGGGTAAAAATGGAACAACAAAATTTCTGGCCGGCCACCAAAGATTAGGATCCTCCCAGGTCTCCTCTACAACACCCTATGGTTGGAATTTGACAACTCTGAAACAGGAGAGACAACAATCCACTTGAAGAAGAGGCTCAAAAATGAAAGTGAGAATTACTGGCCGGCCATGTCTTTTTAGGATCCTCCCAGGTGTGTACAACACAAATATGTGGTTTGGGCTTGAAGAAAATGGCCCTAGGGTGTTCAACATTAGCCCGGAAGTGAGAAAAACGGGCGTCGGGGGGCTTCGGAAGGATATAACTGGTTGCTGAGACAATTACTAGCCTCCCGTCCTTCAGTGTCCTTTGTAATGATAAGACAGAGGTACCTGCCAAAAATGAGCGAAAACCGATGCAAAAAGAATGCTCGGGGGCCAGAACGCGCAGTTCGGGATCCCGAAAACCGGCTGCCGGGCACCGAAAGTGGCATTCGGCTACGAAGTGGGTATCTCGGACCCCAGTGTCCCTCAAAAGGGAGCAAATAAGATGTATGCTAAAAATCAGAGCAATCGGAGATAGTTAGGCGGTCCCGAACCGAGGCACACGGCCTGACGGCTCCGAAAACCGGGAACCGGGCTCCGAAATGGGCAAAATGGCCTGTGACCACGAAAAATAGCCTACGGCCATTGAGAGATGGTCTACGAGACCTCTCCCTCCCCTCAGGAAGAAAAACAGAGAAAACCGAGTCTGGTTCGCAAACCGAGGCAAGGCACAGAAAAGCCCGGAAGTCCGGAGGCAAGGCGCGCAGCCGCGACTCTGTAACTTCTGGACGAGCACAACATGCAACATCACCGAGCGCTCAGCCGGTGACGTCTGAGTCTTAAGGTCGGTCAAAAATGGGGTGTCTGCAGTTGCCCCTCTTTGACAGAACTCGGAAGTCAAGAAGTGACGGGAGTGAATGTCAAAGCCCAGAGACGACCCATTTTTGATAAGGCCGAAGACCGAGACAATCATACAAGATAAACAGAAATGTGCCCGCAGGCGTGCCCTCAGGCAGGGGGGGCAAAATGCAAATGGTATGTAAGAAGCCGGATGTAACTCGATGTTCGTGCAAATGCAGCAAGCTGTAATGAGGCAAGTATTCGCAAATAGATGCAACAGTTTTAAGCAAGAATGCAAGGCAACAAAGTTAGGAATGCGGAGAATGATTCGATTCTCGTTGCGTCTCACACGGAGAAGATACAATACCTGCGCGATTCGTCTGGTCGCACCAGCCTCGAATGAACCGTACATACAATATCGTGCCTGCAATAGAGAGAAACTCAACAAGCACAACATGTTAACAACATATATTCAATGTGATATTGAAAGATTGACACACGCGGTGTCGGTGAGTGAATGCATCGTAATGCGAGAAAGGATGAACGTGCGTGACAACGCATGCTCCAGCACAGAGGTATGGCAATACAAGAAAACGTGCAAAACAATGCAAGTATGTTCATGAGAATGCAAGTTATGTGCATGACAATGCAGAATATGCATAAATCAGGATACAAGTTTGTTGCGAAACACCGAGCATAGAAACGTGCGTTTCGGCGAGGGCGACTCGATCGCGGCCTCCGGTTCACTTCCCGGAGAAGTCACAACATGCTCAAAAAGGATACACCTTGATTCTGATGAGGAATGATGAGGCACATGTCAGGAGTTGAAGCTGGCGTTTCGGCGGAGCGATTTCGCGACCGGAGGTGCACTTTTCTTGAACTTTTTCAGGTCCCGAGAACTCCAATCTTCCTCAAAATTTGCAGAGAGCTAGAGGAGCAAGGGGGGGAGGCTGCCGGCCAGTTATTTTCCAGAGGGGAGGCTGTCGGCTAGTTCTGCAAAAAGTGAAGGGCCGGCCGGCTAGAAAAGGGGGCCGGCCGGCCATTTGTCCAGAATCCGGGGGCAATTTTGTCATTTTGCCCATTTCTTTATATTCCCTCATCCATTTCACTTCGAGCTCACACCATCAGGTGCGAAATTCTTCCCTCTTGCCTCCCAAACCATTTCTTTCTTCAGATCTGCACTTTATACGCGCTTTTCAGCCTCCCACGCAAGTTGTTTCTGCTAAATCCTTCAGTTTCAAGCACTTTGGACCGATTAAATTTTGATTTCGGAGCTTCTTTTCTCATTTTCACCACCTGGGGTAAGTTTGTCTCAACATTTGGAAGATTTTCTCGGGAGTTGACTTTTGTTGACTTTTTCACTTCTCGGGATTTGACTTTTGTTGACTTTTTCCAATTTTGGCTCATTTTGCTCATTTTTGCTCCTTTTTGCAGATTGTTTGAAATGGCGGGCCAATTTCCTCACGGTGGAGGTCCTCCGGGTGCCGGGGACGATTTCGACATCATGTCATTGCCTCCGAGGGTTCGCCCATTCATCCCCGAGAGGTACGCCCCAGCAGTGCACGTACTTCCACGAGCTACTTTTCGTCATTTTACGGGCTTTAATAATCGAGCACCCGAAGATCTGCTTCTACGAGAGTCTCAGCATCATCTCTCCCATGGGGCGCGAGAGGTATTTTATTTTGCTTTCTGCATTTTTTCGTGCATTCCGTGCTTTTGCCATGTTTGAACACAAAGTTTAGTCTATGACACAGCACTTTATTTGCATCCTGAACACACGGTTCAAACACTTGAATTTCTGAACACATCAGCCTATGAATTAATTGTGAGCACACGACATACACTGATTGAAAATTGAACTCACAGCCACACAGCCCATCCTTGAATGTTGAACACACAGTCCATTGTTTAGGTGACCACTCGGCACACACTGATTTAGAGTCGGACACACAGCCCGAATTGGAGTGAACACGCAGCCCACTGATTTTCTGAAATTTGAACACGCCGCCCAAATAACAAATTACTGAACACGCAGCCCAGTTAAATAGTGAACACACATCCCACATAGATTTTCTGAAATTTGAACACGCAGCCCAAATAACAAATTACTGAACACGCAGCCCAGATAGATAGTGAACACGCAGCCCACATAGGTAGAGAACAGAAACCGCAGCCCGGACTCTGATTTTTCTGAAATTTGAACACGCAGCAAAAATAACAAATTTACCGAACACACAGCCCAGATAGATAGTGAACACGCAGCCCACATAGGTAGAGAACAGAAACCGCAGCCCTGACTCTGATTTTTCTAAAATTTGAACACGCAGCCCAAATAACAAATTTACCGAACACGCAGCCCAGCTAAATAGTGAACACGCAGCCCACATAGGTAGAGAACAGAAACCGCAGCCCTGACTCTGATTGTCTGAAATTTGAACACGCAGCCCAAATAACAAATTTACCGAACACGCAGCCCAGTTAAATAGTGAACACGCAGCCCACATAGGTAGAGAACAGAAACCGCAGCCCTGACTCTGATTTTCTGAAATTTGAACACGCAGCCCAAATAACAAATTACTGAACACGCAGCCCAGATAGATAATGAACACGCAGCCCACATAAGTAGAGAACAGAAACCGCAGCCCTGACTCTGATTGTCTGAAATTTGAACACGCAGCCCAAATAACAAATTACTGAACACGCAGCCCAGATAGATAGTGAACACGCAGCCCACATAAGTAGAGAACAGAAACCGCAGCCCTGACTCTGATTTTTCTGAAATTTGAACACGCAGCCCAGCTAAATAGTGAACACGCAGCCCACATAAGTAGAGAACAGAAACCGCAGCCCTGACTCTGATTGTCTGAAATTTGAACACGCAGTCCAAATAACAAATTACTGAACACGCAGCCCAGATAGATAGTGAACACGCAGCCCACATAAGTAGAGAACAGAAACCGCAGCCCTGACTCTGATTGTCTGAAATTTGAACATGTAGCCCAAATAACAAATTACTGAACACGCAGCCCAGATAGATAGTGAACACGCAGCCCACATAAGTAGAGAACAGAAACCGCAGCCCTGACTCTGATTGTCTGAAATTTGAACACGCAGCCCAAATAACAAATTACTGAACACGCAGCCTAGATAGATAGTGAACACGCAGCCCACATAAGTAGAGAACAGAAACCGCAACCCTGACTCTGATTATCTGAAATTTGAACACGCAGCCCAAATAACAAATTACTAAACACGCAGCCCAGATAGAAGTGAACACGTAGCCCACATAGGTAGAGAACAGAAACCGCAGCCCTGACTCTGATTTTCAGAAATTTGAACACGCAGCTCAGTTATTTCATTTGCACACAGCATCTTTCATTTCATTTGCACACAGCATCTTTCATTTCATTTGCACACAGCATCTTTCATTTCATTCTGAAACGTGTATTCATTCTGAATGCAGGTCGATTCTCGGGTGGTGCGGGGGTATGGCTCCACTGCAGCCAGAGATTGGTATGATGCGCTTCCAGAGGCTGTCAGGGATCTAGTAGATTTGACAGGGTTTGGGACTTTCTGCACAGGGCTATCACGCTGTCCTGCCAGGAGGACGATGATGGCAGCTTGGGCGGAGAGATGGTGGGACACCACCAATTCTTTCCATTTTTCCGCCACCGGGGATTTGACCATGACCCCGCTAGACTTCGCTGTGTTGACCGGCCTTGATGTGGGAGGCTGGCCGATCCCTTATGATGAGG